>CANYBF011509037.1:0-22369 GCA_948192965.1 Dalechampia spathulata | reverse complement strand
CATAATCATAGCATAAGGATAAATTATCCAATAATTTAATATTATAATATATATATATTACTCAAAGAAGATCATATAAACATATAAGTAATCCTTTTTTAAAGAAATTAAGAAGTTAATTAATTTTTCATATTTTATCATTTAGTTATTAAGATAGTTTATTAACAAATAAATTAGAATATCATCATAAAATCATGTTATTTAGCCATAAAATAGTTTACCTTTCTTACTATTTTTTAATAAGAAAATGAATTCTAAAAATATATATCTTTATACCAATAAAAAAAATAGACTCAAAGAGCTTTTAATCCATATATTATAAGCCTAAAAATTTGTTCATTAAGACATGCAAATAAATCATGCAGACCAACTATTTTAATTAGCAATTATAAATTATCATATGAATAATTTATCTTTCGACCCCATTTTCACTAATCAAATGAATTCCAATTAATTTAAAATTAATACCATTGAAGAGTAGACTTCTAGAGCTTTCCAATGATATATTATATGCCTTATAATTCATTTGTTAAGGTCTCTAAATTTAAGATTGCCACAAGCCTTAAATCTGTCTTATTTCATGCAAAAAAAAATAGCTTAGGCGTGATTATCAAATTTTTATCTTACTTAATTTCCACCAATTATATCCTTATTCATTTAAATTACTTCTTTTATGTTTTGATCAACATTTTAACAATAGTTTTAATCCATTAAAATCAACCATAAACAACCATAACAAAAGATTTAAATAACTTTATTTACATTACTTAAAACATGCATGCAATACCTTCATCTTACTTACATTTCCATTAAGTAACTTACCAAAACCATATGCCAACCTTCTACATTCCTCACCATCCATAAAACACACATGCATGCATGGCAAAATAGAATATACATGTAAGGTTTAGTCTCTCACAACCAGTAGTGGATCCACGATGGGGGCAATGGAGGCACTTGCCTCCACTCATTTAAAAAATTTTAATATGTATATATGTAAACTTTAATAATATTTCTATAAATATATATAATTTGCCCCTACTTATTTAAAAAATTTTACAAAATATATATAGAATTTTTATAATATGTAAATTTGCCCCTCCTGAAATTAAGCTCTAGATCTGCCCTTGCTCACAACATACATGTCTACACCACTAACCATACACACACTATACAAGCATAATACTATAGATATAGCATTAGAGTTATCAAATACATCTTGCACTAATCACACATTTCAATAGAATTCATAAGATACACACACATGAATCACAACCAAAAGCATCTTGACCCACCTTCAATAAACCCAAACTACACAAAAATGCAAGTTCTTTCCTTGGCAGCAACTATTCTCACCTAAGACTCCTACCACAAGCACACAATGCATGATCTAAGCAAAACACGCATGTTGATCACCCTTCCACACGCTTAGCTAGCTTCTAAAAGGACATGCAACAAGAAACTAAGCAATCTAGAAGAGTTTTGGTATGGTTATGGTGAAGGACGAAAAGGACGAGTGGAGAGGAAGGAGAAACTGAAAAAAGGGAAAATTTGGTTGTTTTGCTAAGTCTCAAGTATATATATGAACTAAGCATTATTTCTATGTGTTAAGCCTCATTTAAACATGCAATATACCCTTCCCACAAGCTTTAATAAATTGACACCTCATTCTCCCATAATTACAACTCATTTTTGGTAATCATTGCATTAATCATGAGGATTATTAGCATCCTTACCATGCACACACCTACACTAAATCATGCCTTTCATGCTTTATACGCAAGGAACAAATGTAGAACTGTATATTTATATGTATATGTCACGTATTAATTAACATTATTTAATTTATTTATATTTTAAGCATATAAATTATTTAATAAAAATTTATAATCACATAATTAACAAATATATACATGTATACACGTCTGATTAAATTATATTTTCTATATGCATGATTTAATTAAATTAATACTCGTACAAATAATTATATATCACATAATTAATTTTGCGTATAATTCATGCATAAATTCTTATTTAATTCTTTAGCACATTCAATAAATAATTTACTAATATACATAAGTAATAACACATCACGTATTCAAATAATCATGCAAAATAATCAATGTATAATTCTAAGTGTGTGTCATGAGGATATGACAATTACAACCATAAATGTTAATTATACTAGAAAAGAAAATGGAAATCTTTTAGGTTTCTCAATCACTTTAGATCTCTTCGTGCTTCACTTATTATCTCCTTCTTCACCTTATTGCTTCCAATATTCACTCAATCTCTTGAGGAATTGCTAAATAAGACAATTAAAGGATGATTACATGAGAAATAAAAACCCTCAAAATCTAATTAAGTGATTCCAAAGAGAGAAAACCTAAACTACGATGTGAAATGATAGATCCCCTACTTAGTGTTTGCCCTATATCGCACATAAAACTGCTAGGGAAAGGTTGTTATCATATGTACCACATGGCTCTTCAAAAAAATGATCAAAAGATTAGTATTGGAGATCAAAATGCATGAAAAATCATGGTAAACAAAAGCCAACATGACTTATGTTAAGTTATATGCTCTCATTTTAATGTCAAGTCGAGGCCAACACGAATCATATTGACCATAACATGACTCAAATCATGCATATACATGAAAATCACCATCTATTCGAGGCAAACTTGAGTCATGTTACCTCCAACATGACTTATGCCACATGAAAACATAAAATTCATGCATAAACTACCATCCTAAACCTATAAAACATGAGCTAAAGAGGTTATATGCAAGAATTATATAAGAAAAATGATTATGATTTAAGAATAAGATATATGAAACTAACAAACTATATTCTAAAATGTAAAATTCTATAGCTAAATGGTCTAAATACATGAAATGAGCTGAAAGATGAATGCAAATGAAAACTATGAGAAATCCTTAATTTCTATATTAAAATGCATTTGCTTGAAGATAAAAATATGAAAACTATGCTTAAAATGACATTATAATAAGGAAGAATATAGGTTAAAAACATAATTATCAAATATCAAGAAGTAAAATAAACAAAAAAAAATAAATTTATTTTCCTCTTTTATTTTCTTTCCTCTTAAATTTTCCCAAATAAAGGGTTTAAATCTATTTATACTTTATATATTATCTTTTCTTATTTATTAATGGAAATTTTATCTTGAAAAAGAAATTATACATGTTTGATTAAATAAATTTTAAATTTTTAGAGTTGAATTATTTAATTTCAAATTATAACGGATGGAAATGGCAGTTTGGAAAAATATATGGGGCAAAAACTTTTTTTGAACTGAATTAATCCTAAAAATAACATTATGACACAAAAGGTCCGATTCTAATCCAACTGCTATTAGCATACACAACGATGTTTCCAACTTCTTTCCTTTCGTCAACCGTCTTCTCCCCAAAACCTATTTGATTCAATTCGGAACTCCTATGTTATTGGATAACTTGTAAATATTACCGAGTTATGCTGTCCTTTGTTGTACCGGTACCTATTCTGCCTTGCGTACCTTAATTCCCAGTTGTATTTTGCGTGTTCCACGTTTTTCTTTTTAGCGTTAATAACTTGAGATTTTTGTTTTTCAGTTTATAAACTTTATTTGCTTTCTGGGTTTTGGTGGTTATATCTTAATTTTGTATTTGCTTTCTGGATTTTGTTAATTCTTACTTTTAGTGATCATGGGCATCTCTTTTGTGGTGGCAGTGACATGGTATCAAGTAGGGTTATAAAGGTGGCAGAATCTTAAAATTTCAGTTCAAGGGTTTGTGAATTGCAGTTTATTTTTGATTCAAGTATGGCATCAAATCATGGTAATACTAATACTCATACAGAAGCTGCTAAAATGGAACAAATTGTTACTGAATTCTTTGCTAAAAGTCTTCATATAATATTGGAATCAAGGTCTTGTTATATGTCATCTCGTAATTTTAGTGGTGAACAAGTTGTATCATCTCCATCATCATCTTCATCATCATCTTCGGGTGTTCGGCCCCGTGATAAATGGTTTAATTTAGCCCTTAGAGAATGCCCAGCTGCTCTTGAGAATCTTGATATTTGGAGACAGAGCAATGCTGAACCTATGGTTGTTGATATTATTCTAGTTGAGAGGCCCCTTGATTGGGGCCCTCTTAATGCCTCTCCTAAAAAGGATTTTGATAGGAATTGGAATTTTGATCAGGAAGAACTAGGATGTGATGCTAACAAGAGTGAGAAGATTATCGAGAGGTGGATAGTGCAATATGAGAGTAGGAGGTCGAAGGATGGTGGTTCTGGGAGTAGGCGTTCAAGTAATACTTTGCACATGTTGTATAAGAAATCAATTTTGCTTTTGAGGTCTTTGTATTTAACTGTTAGGCTTCTGCCTGCATACAAAATTTTCCGCGACCTGAATTCATCCGGACAGATTCGGTCATTTACTCTTACCCACCGGGTTTCTTCTTTTGTTGATCCATTCAGTCGCAAAGAAGAGGCTGAAATGCAGCGATTTGGTTTCACTCCAGTGGAAACTTCTTGTGGCAGGCTTTGCCTTTCAGTGATGTATCATTCATCAGTGTTGGATGTAAGCTCTGAATCATCTGTCCCAGTTTCCCACCAATTTATCACTGATTATGTTGGGAGCCCATTGGCAGACCCAGTGAAGAGGTTTCCCTCTCTTCCAGTGTCTCATGGTTCTCCGTCATCTTTGCCATTCTCAAGACGGCATAGTTGGAGTTATGACCATTATAAAGCCTCCCCACCTTCTTTTTCTTTTTCACCATCTCCAACTCATTCAGAATCACATGCATCAATTTCTAATCCAAATTCTCGGCGCTTACTGCCAATGAATTTGCCCCCTTATTCACCTGAAACATCTTCAGTTCACAAAAAGGATATTAGCTTTGATGAATATAGTCCTTCCCCTAACTTCACACCCCCCCCATCTCCATCACCACCTATCTATATTCCTGGTAGTCATCTTTCAAAGGATCTTTTACGTTCTGAAAGTGCACCAGTTAGCATACCTTCCTCCAAACTTGTTGGTTCTCCTGCATTGTCCAACAAGCAAAATTTACCTCCATCTCCACCCATCAAAGGTGTTAAATCTGGTAAGAATGATAAAAGTACAGGTTATGTCCAAACTGGTGCACCAGTTGAGAAGGTATTCTATGTGCTCACTACACTATCACATTAATGTGGGCTCATTTGTTCAGCTTTGACTTCTTTTTCTTTTACATGCTGCAGCTTTTCTCTTTTGGGAAAGATGATGTTAAAAGGTATTCGGGGATGAAGATACCATCCAATTGTTCCTTGCAGTTTTCATTTTCTAGAAGTCCAAGCCGGTCCTTTCAGGATGATTATGATTACACTGATTTGACTTGCCCATTTGACGTGGATGATGATGATATGACAGAACCTGGTAACAGGTAATATTTTAAATAGTTTCTGATGTCGAATTACTTTTACTATATTGAACTCTAAATGGGAAAGTATAAGTTCTTCAAGTAACTGATTGTATATTCAAAATTTATTAGACCTGAGAAGAAATTTACATGTTAGAATAACAGAATTGAGACAAAGCACTGTCTCAGAGTCAAAGTTTTTTAACTTTCATACAAATGTCTAGATAATGGTGAAGTGGTTGGTTGAACTTCCTAATATAAGATAAAGTGAAGGATTAGAAGCATGGCTTTCCGCTTGTAATCTAAAATCTGAATGCATTAGTGGTTATTAGATATTTATTAAGTCAACATTCTCAAGTTTGATGATGTGCCTTAATTATTTCTATGAATTCAATTTCAATTTCTTATAAAAGTCAAATAGTAATGGTTTGGTACCGTTTAGAACCATAAGAAAGTAACCTCGGATATTCTTACTTCAGTTTTCTGCATGTAGGAGTACATGTCACTTTTCTCTTTTAACACTTAATACTGAAGCTTATTGTTATGATTGTACATTTAATTTAAAGTCATTAATCTTTGATGCCTGAAAGCTATTTTGTAAAATTTGAATAGGTGGAACCCTTTTTATACATGCTATGCTTATAATATTTCATGACTCATGAATAATAATTTCTTATATGTTATTATTTTGTTATTTTTATAGAAACGATGTACAAAGGAGTGAAATATTTAAACATTTTATTATTATCCAAACTCATGATGTATCTATAATTTAGGTTTAAAAATTCTTATACTTAAGTGATCCTAATTCATCTATTAGTTTATGCTATCATGTTCATTCAGTGATCAAGTTAGATTATGAAGCAAATAATTTCTTGGTCCGAGAGCAAGGTGCAATCTTCGAAAATTTATTTAATGAAACAAAGGAAAAACATATTATTGGTACATACTCACTAGTGTCTAAGCAGTAAATGGTTAGGCAACCGCTAGTGGCTAATACAATCATTTTATTAGCATTATTTTCCTCTAAAATAAAACTACTTGTACATAAGTATCTTGAAGTGAAACCATCCGTAGAAATCAATTTTCATGGAAAACATCATATGCATGGAACTCGTCAAGTGATCAACTACATATTTTTGCATTTACTGTTTGCCTTGTCCGCTCAAATCATGTTCATATATGCTATGTTGCAGTGAGCAATATTAGCAACGAAGTGATACTAGGTGTATGGGATGGGTGTAAAGTTTTGGAGATGATGGTAAATATTGTGGACATTATTTATGAATGTAGAAATTTGAATCTATTTGATGCCTGTCCTTTTGCAGTTCTTATGGCTTATTGGGAGAATTGTTTTTATTTAATGATTCACTATATGGAGAAATACTTTAGAATCAGAAGATTTTGATCTAAGTAAAACTAAGACAATACAATCATTGCAAGTTTAGAAAGAATCATAAGGATAGCACTAGAATTAGTTTAGATGGAAGTAGTACCTTGGCTCAATCTTCGTAAAATTGTAATTGTCATAAGGTGTTAGCCATAGGGTCCAGGCAGGACATGTGAAATGGAAGAAATCTGTTGATTATATCTAGCCTCATCTGGATCTTATGACCACCACTATAGCTCGAGTTTCTTGTTTACTGTTATAACTTGAGTCACCTCTACTATTCTTAAGCTAGGCTCCAATCCTAGGATTGCACGAAATGAGCTTTGACAAAGGTCATGTCATGAGGGCAATTATTAATACAAATACTCACAGTTTTTGTACCATTTAGTCCTTAGGTATAGACAAAAAGGCAACTGTTTTAGAGGGAGATGAATAGGGAGGAAACATTGAGTTCGTTGTGTATGCTGTTTTTAAGCTAGTGATGTTCTTCTCTTTTTTACTTAGAAAAGTCATATGATCTTTAGATTAGGTTGTCCATTTTGTGGTGTTTTTGCATTGTAGTTTGCACAAATGACAGTATCTTGTACGCTGGATCTTGTTCCCTTGCTAGTTTTATGCATTCGATTGCATTATGTGGATTGATGCCTGTTGGTATTCAATCACTCGTCGAAAGCTGTCTGTCTGTGTATTTACATGTGCATCGTTTTAACCAATTATCTGGCAATGTCAAAAATCCAATTTGGTTGTTTTGGTGGCCTAATGTCAAGTATATGCAGAAATGACCAAAACCAGCAATCTGAGGTTCGTTCTTGCTTGCAAACGCAAGTTGGACTTCTATTTTGCTGTTTAGGGCATGTATTGTGCCTAATGTTTGGCTGTGTCAGTTTCTTGTGGCCCATGGTCTTGTCCTGAAGATGATCTTTAAATACTTTCTGTTGTTGTGTGATGATTATTTCCCTCAGTATTACCCTAGATCTTGTACTCAGACATGCATGCCTTGCACTTTTAGCCCTATCATTTTTGATGCTAGGGAGCCTTAAGATTATAAATCTGTCTTTTGACCATTATTCTCCAGGCTGAGCTTTGGACTCTGCAAGGGAATGGTAATGAAAGTCATTGTTCCTTGTGTTGCATACTACTCCAGCTGTCCAAATGCAAGTGATGCATTTCGTTATTTTATTGGTCCATTTCAAGTGGTGCATTTCAAAATTTGAGGGAGTAATAATTACAAGTTTATTTACCCTTATTTATTGTGTTTGTTAAGTGTTTCTTTTTTATAATTTGTTTATATTTCTTATAAATGGAAGTGTTTGGAATTTATAAAATGTTAATTTAGTCAATTGTAAATGTTTTTGAAAAACTAAATTTTTCTGATCATTTCCTTTATACCCATGTCAGTCGTTTCCATCACTTGAAATAAGATGGAGGGAGTGCAATGTTTGGTCTTCTATTAGTCGTTTGCTGTGTGGATACATTATTACTTGTGCTTCTGTGTCGTGGTTTCCTGCCTGCTTAGCCAAGAAACTGGTGTGATTTTTCATGCATTTCGTAAGAACAGCATTCATATAGATTAGGTTTCATGGATGCTGGTTAACCAATACACATACAGAATCTGTTCTGCAGCTAATTTGACATCCATAAGAAATACCTTTGATCTTTGTTGGGATATAATATCCTAATCAGGACAGGACAAGCAATCATAAGTAGTATAATTTCCTTTCTAATTATAATTTCTTATATGTCTAGGATTTGATTTGTTTCCTATAGTACATTATTATAACTACTATATAAACTATACTTGCTGTATCAAGTAGAATAGTAGAATAATGTTAACAATGTTATCCTTTATTGGTTTTTCTTCCTCCTTATTCTTCACTATCTTATTATGTGTCATCCTTGTTTCTTTAAATACGGTGGCCATGAATGATTTACCTGTAGTCATTTAACAAAAAATAAGCAAGGATTGCTTGTAGAAATAGCAGGGTAAAGATTCTGGTGTTGGTTTTAAGTTCTAACATATTTTCCTTAACATATATGTTGTACTTATCTGGCAGGCCCGAGTCATTTGATCAAAGAGGACATTTCTGTGATCCATTTGAGGCCGGTGGGTTATATCCAATTAAAAAATCACAGGATGCTGCCGTTGGTGCTCTTGTTCGTATGCTGAAGAAAGCACCACCTCTGCGCCAAGACTTTTCCATTTCAGTTGATATGTTGCAAGACTCCAGATGCAACAGCAGCCTTCAAGACCATTCTCAGATTGCCGAGACCCCAGTACTCGATCAGGCTGCTTCCAGTATTGCTACTGTTGCGTCAAAGACAACAGCTGATGCACTCGAAGAACTCCGTGGCTACAAAGAGATATTGAACGACTTGTTGCTTAATCAAGCTGCTAGGTCCTAGCACACCACACCAGCTAATGATACTCTCAAATGCAACGTTGCAACTGGTTCAAGCTTACGTCTACTACCTGCACATATGTACATAAAATGGTTTAAAAGGTAATTATGTGGTATATAGATTCAATGTTTTATTAGCGCCCGTTTCATTCTGTTTATATATGAGGCGATTTGAGATGGATGAATGTGAGGTTAATACGATGATGAAAGGGTTTATTAGCATATTTTGGACTAAGTCTGCAGTGTTTATAATCACTAAACATTTTGAGAGCTTGTCTTAATTTTTTTAATGGTTGCAGTGTGTATTAATGTGATGTCAATATTCACATGTCACATTCTTTACTCGCTTCATCAAGAAATTGCTTTTCTTATTTGTATTTGGAATGTATATATACATATATAAATATTCCTTGTTACTCTTGAACTATATTGCAACCGTACTTTTCATTCTTTGTTGGTTTGGTTCAAATTCATTATGAACCTAATTTTCATTGTGTGATATCTTCCGTGTGGTTCAGCATCTTTGAATTTCCAAGTTGTCTGGTTAGGCTTGCTAGTTGTATTGACTGCCAAGAAATCTCCGAGATTTTCATGTCGGATTGAATTATGATGTGGTAAATACTGAGTTAGTTATTTTATAATTTTTCATGATTTAAGATACATATTCTATCATCTCATTTTTATATTCTAGAATATATTTTATTTGATGGATTATAAATATTTTTTATTTTTGGTTTTATTTTACTTCTCATTGATGACAACTTTGCTATTCTTGCAAATTTAGTGTTTTTATTTCAATTAATTGCATGTTTTAGATAGTTAAAAGTGAGATTTTAGTGCCTAAACATAAAAAGCTTTGTGCAATTGGTATGTTTGATGATATTATTAAATCCATATGCTTGCGAGGAGGAGCACCAAAACACACCAGTCGTCCAATCATCTGTTAGAAACTAATAATTGGGCAAGTGTTTACAGGCAGCTTCGTTAATAGAATTCTAGCAATTGGTGCAATCTCATAAGGAAATGATAATATATAATATTATCAAAAAGGCCTTTTTATCTCGAAAACTTTCTACTAATTGGTACCTTTTCAAGCCTTTATTTCCTTTTCTTTTTAGTGCTTAGTATGACAATGTTTATTAATTTCTTGTGTGTTGTGTATTTGTGTAGATATCTTTGTCCTCACTTTGCTATTATTTAATGGGACGGTTGCTTTCTATCTCTTCCCTCCATAATTAACTAACAAGATAAAATCAATTATAGATGCCCTACGGAAATATCTCTACTCTTAAAGAAATGGTGATTTTTCCTTTAAAAATGAGGGATAATCTTATATTGTCTGAACTGATTACTATGCTTTTAGATCCAAAGATTTGAAATCATAATCTTATAGTGTAATATGAGTATTGAAATTCTCATCCCAACTCCTATAATTGTCAATGTCAAAATTTGGAATTTAATAGAATATCAGTGGCATTTTGACGAGAGCAATCGCAGGGCCAAGATCCCAATTCTGAGATGTCCATCGCCAAAAGAAAAATTATAAAAATAAAAATAAAAAAGTAAAAAGGATGAATTTTAAATCGGTAGATGGACCCGCAAAGAGATGAAATCTAATCCTAGCAAGATATGGATCCAAGTAGTGGTACTTGTTGTACAAACATCAATAAAGCCAACTCTTTACACCTATTTAACAATGAAAAGCTGGAAAAACAAATCTATCCCTTGATATATTTATTTGAAAATAATATCGATATATTCCGTAGTTAAATATTTAGATATTTTACAAGAGTCACATTAACTATGTTCCGAGTATAAGCAGATACTTCACAAAACCATAAGAGATAGTAATTTCAACCAAGTGCCAACTTGACTTTTTATATTACAAGTGACTAAATGGAAGATCTAAATAAGAATATTACTTTGATTGATAGCCACAAAGAGAAGCTAATTTATAACACAGTTGGTTAGATTGCAATCGGGCTACTTGCTTCATATACATTTAAATAGAATAACATGTTGCTGTTCAATAGGATCCCGAGGAAAGGGATCATCGGTTAATCTAACTTTGTCGATGGCTAGCTGTCAAGGGGAAACCCACCTCTTCATTTATCCTCTAAAGCCTAAACTACATTATAAGATTACAAACTGAGGTTTATGTAATAATAAATGGGAAACATATCAGCAAGTCGCTGTCGTTTTGGATGAAAAGATTGTGGCTTACAGATGGCCTCCGTACTATTTGGATTTATCTCTAAAAGCCCCATCAACCATAACGTTGATGACGGAGTTATTCTTTCAAATCTAATCACAATTAAAACATAATATTTTAATATGTTTACTGTTGAAGAAAAACTAAAAGAAAGAAAAAAGGAACAATTTCTCTCCGGAAATACCATTGCCCTAATTTAATTGTTATTAATAAATAAATAAATCTATATTTAAATTTATACTATTAAAAAACATACAAAATTTTGAGAAATTAAGTGGTGGAAAGTTTTTTAAAGGTGTCTAAAATTTTCAAAATTGATAAAATAAATTTAAAAAGTATAAAATATTTTTGAAATTTCTGACATGTGATTTAAAATTTTTAAAAATTCAATAATATTATCTAGGCCTAATTTATATATAACCAACCAATTAATGAAAGGCTAATATAAAAAGAAAAATATTGTCAAAAATTAAAATTTACTTTTTCTTATTTATCATGTGTTTATTAATTTGATCCACATATAAAAGACATAAATCATATATAAACAAATTTTATTCATTTACGATTTATTTGAAACAAATATATATATATATATATATATATATATATATATATATATATATATAATGTTATTTATGAGTATATCATAATATATTAAAAGATATTAGTTAAATAAGTAAAAATAAGATTATACTACTTCTATCAAAATTTATTTTATTCATTAATTTTAATTTATGTTTATAATTAATTTTAATTTAAGAATTCTATTCAAATGAAATATAAATATTAGTCTAATATGTTAAATTAATTTTCATAATTATCTAATAGTATGGTTATAATTCATGTTTATAACAATTAATTTTAGTTTAAAAATTTTATTCAAAATCAAATATAAATACTAATTATTTTTATTATCTAATAATTTAATTTATTAAAATTAATTTTTATATATAATTTATATAAAAATATATCTAAATAATTAATTTTAAGCAAATAGAATTTTATTAAAAAATATAAATTTATTAAAATTAATTTTTATCATCTAACTTTTTGTAACAACTAATTCTATCTAAAAATTATATTCAAAATCAAATACAAATTCTAATTACTTTTATTGTCCAATAATTATAAAAATATCTCATATTATTAATATTTGACTTAACATTTTTAAACTCATATTATAAAAATTAAGTGAAATAAATCAATAAAGTATACTTTTCACAAACTTTTGATTAAGAAAAAATATAGTAAATACTAATACTAATATGTGAATTTTTTATTAATTTTAATTAATAAAAATTTTGTTAGACCCTTGGTTTTGATGATTGTATTTTGATTAAATCAATTTAAGTTAATTTCATTTTAGAATGTTATTTTTGGAATTGATATGGGCGTATCATAGCTATATTTTGTGTTGTACGGTCATACGGTTGACCGTACCAAATGTATGTTGACTCTTTGAGTTTGGTATATATATTGTTATGTTTTGTATGGTACAACCATAGGGCTGACTGTACCAAGTTGGCTTTAATTTATTGAGTTTGGTAAGAGCATACCAGTTTTGGTGCGGGCGTACCAAATGTTTGTGAAAATATGTTGAAGCTTCAATACGAGCGTACCAAGTGAGTGGTACCACTATACTTAGCATTCGGCCTATTTTTGAATGTTGCCAAAGCTGTATTACGAGCATACCAATGTGTGGTACAGCCACACAGAGCTCTTGGTATAGTTTTTGAATCTGTATTTTTAAAGCGATATGGGCGTACCAGTATCCGTATGGTCATACGTGCATCTGCAGAAAGTTTTTAAAAGCTTTCTAACGTCTATATTCTTTATGCAAAGCTTTTATATTGTAGAAAACTTCATTAACAAGTAAGTTAACTTGTTAGAAACTCAATATTGTGATTCATACTCTCATTGTACTCTATTTTTCACAACCTTAGTGTTGGTTATTGTAATTTTAGATTGGTGTGTGATTAATGCTTGGGGCATTGACTTTGTAATTGAGAATTAATTACTGTGAGTTTGTTATTGATTGTAAAGGTTTGAGTATGAGCTTGAATACACTAGGGATTGGATTCGTATTGAAGAATCCTTATTGTATTGAGATTGGTTGTTTAGTGGAACCCTAAGTGGAAGACTTAAGAGAAGTGGATGTAAGCAAAGAGTTATGCCAAACCACTATAAATAGAGTATGTGTTGCCATACTTCTGCAGGACTTTCATTTAGTATCATAGTGTTTGGTGCTCATTGTTGTGTAGAAGTAAAATTCTAGAGCTAAAGATCCTATGACAACCCAGAGTATTGAAAGCCAATCTTACGCAATACCCCCTTTCTTCGATGGAACCAACTATCCTTATTAGAAGCATAGAATGGAGGTCTTCTTGGAAAGTGATGGAGTTGGTTTGTTCAACTTGATCGAGAATAAGTTTTCCCCTCTAACCATTATAACAAATGGAGTTACAACTCTCAAGCCCAAGGCAACTTGGACAAGAGAAGAATTTAAGGCAAATACAAGAAATAAAAAGGCTATGAACATATTGTACTATGCTATTAGTCATGAGGAATATGGATGCATTTCATATTATATCACGGTAAAGCAAATATGGGATGCCTTGGAGACTCATCACGAAGGAACAAACTAAGTTCGAACTAAGAAGATTCAGCTGCTAACTCATCAATATGAGTTATTTACAATGAAGGCAAATGAGTCAATTTCAAAAATGTACAACCGTCTCATTGTGATCATAAACGGATTGATGAAGTTAGGCAAGATGTACCAAAAAGAAGACATAAATAATAAGATCTTGCATGTACTTCCAAAGAAGGATTGAGAGGCTAAAGCAACCTCTATAGAGGAAGCAAATGACCTATCGGTTTTATCAACCGATGTGTTGCTCGGGAAACTTCTTACATATGAGATCACACTCAAGTAAGGAGTTAGCACTTAAAGCTTCAAAGGATGAAGATACCTCTTCAACAAGCGAAGGAGAGATTGACGATGAAGTTGCACTCCTCTCTAAATGAGTCAAAACTCTTCTCATAAAGAAAAGAAGTTTGAGAAAGATGGCAAGAAGTCATTTGAGGCAAGAAGGGACCTGAATAAAAGAGACACATTTAGAAGAGGTCCAGCTGTTTATTTTGAATGCAATAGGCTGGGATACATAAGGAACGAATGTCCTTGCCTCAACAAGTCTTTCAAGCCATCAATGAAGAAAGCTTTAAAGGCAACTTAGGATGACAATAGTGAATCCAATGAGGAAGTATCTGGTGATAAGGGAGCAACCAACCTTTGCTTCATGGCATTCATGGATAATGAAAAGGATGAGGTAACAACTTCATCTTAATATTATTATAGTAATGATGATTGTGATGATGATGATGAAAGTAATGCCTTAGAAGAACTCCTATGAAAGTATAAACACTTAGCTAGGAAACATCAATCTCTTAGAAGTAAATATGCATGCATTTCTAAAGAGAAAAATGAATTGCAAAAAGAATTTGACTCTTGCAAAACAAAGCTTGAAGGTTTTTAAAAAGAAAATAAGGTTTTCAAAGAAGAAAATAATAAGATTTTGAAAGAAAAGGATTTGTTAAAGGATAATCTTTCAAGGTTTGAACAAGGTGGTGTTAAGATTGATTCCATTTTAAAACATTAAAACTTAGTGGCAACAAAGAAGGTATTAGTTTTAACCAAAATTCCTCCTAAACTACTAAAGGAACTATTTTTGTAAAAACAACTACTTCCACCTCGGTTCAAAAACTAAAAGATTTTAAGGTAAAGAATATTCATGCTAGAAACAATAAGATGCATCATCGTTCATGTTTATGTAATAAGAGCCATTCTTATTCATCTAAAAGAAAACATGTGCATAATCATTTTAGATTTAAAAATGTAATTTATCATTATTGTTATAGGAAAAGACACAACCAATAGATGTTTCATTAGGAAAATGCATTAGAATAATGATGATATGTGTGCTTCTAACCCCTAAGGACCCAAATACATTTAGGTACCTAAGAAAAGATAAATGCATTTGTTTTGATAGGTTTACTTGAGCTCCAAAATAAGCATCAACAAATGGCACCTTGATAGTGGATGTTCCAGGCACATGACTGGGAATGCAAGCCTATTCTTAAACTTAGAGCATTTTGATGGAGGTAATATCACCTTTTGTGATAACACCAAAGGTAAGGTAGTTAGCATTGGTAAGATCGGTAAGGATTCTAACCTTTTGATTAACAAAGTTTTGCTAGTAGAGGGATTAAAACATAATTTTCTCATAAGTTAACTTTGTGATAATGGTTACAAAGTTACTTTTGATCCTAAAGGATGTTTTTGTCTATAGGATTATTGATGATAAGTTAATTTTTCAAGGTGAAAGAATAGAAAATGTTTATATGATTGACTTAGAATCTATTGCTAACAAAAATGTGAAGTGTCTTATTTCCATAAATATTGATTCTTGGATTTGGTATAGAAGGCTTAGACATGCTAGCTTTGAAAGCATTGGAGATCTCGAGAAGAATGAACACGTTGTAGGACTTCCGAAGATCAAATTTGTTAAGGATAAAGTGTGTGAAGCTTGTCAAATAGGTAAACAGGTAAAATTCTCATTTAAGGTAAAGAACAAGGTAACTTCTTCAAAATCATTTCAATTGCTTCATATGGATTTATTTGGACCAACTAGAATTGCTAGTCTAGGAGGCATGTACTATGCATTTGTTGTGGCCTTAAACAAGCCCCTAAAGCTTGGCATGATAGATTAAACAATTTTTTGATTGACAATGGTTTTGAAAAGGGTAAATTAGACACAATACTCTTCATTAAGCATTATAAACATAATATTTTGCTTGTGCAAATTTATGTTGATAATATCATATTTGGTGCTACTAATGAAGAGTTGTGCAAAGAATTTTTCAAAGGTATGTAGGGAGGATTTGAAATGAACATATGGGCAAATTAAGGTACTTTCTAGGACTTCAAGTCAAGCAATATGAAAATAGGATCTTCATCAACCAATTCAAGTACACACAAGAAATGTTAAAGAAATTTAGATTGAAAGATGCTAAAGGTAGCAAGACTCCCATGAGCACTACCACAAAGCTCTCCTTGGATGAAAGTGGCAAACAAGTATATCAAAAGAAGTACAGAGGTATGATAGGTAGCTTGCTCTATCTAACTGCTTCTAGGCCAGACATTATGTTTATTGTGTGTATATGTGCTAGATTTCAGGCATCTCCTAAGGAATCACACTTAAATGTTGTTAAACGTATCTTTAAATACTTGATTAACACTTTGCATTATGGCTTGTGGTACCTTAAAGGTAACTCTTTTGACTTGATTGCCTTTTCTGATACTGATTTTGCTGGAAATGTGTTAGATAGGAAAAGTACTTCAGGTACTTGTCATTTCTTAGGAAATTGTTTAGTTTCTTGGTTTAGCAAGAAATAAAATTATGTTTCTTTGTCTACTGCTGAGGTTAAATATATATTTGCTAGTTGTTGTTGTGCTCAAGTGTTATAAATTCAACAACAATTAAGAAATTATAATGTTTGTGTATCTTGTACATCTATCAAATATGATAACACTAGTGTCATAAACTTGTTTAGGAATCCTGTATAACATTTTAGAACTAAGCATATAGACATTAATCAATTAAATTTGAATATATAATTATATCAATTAAAATTTCATGATTTGTTAAGTTCAAAATAAAATTTTACATGATATGTATAATAATAAAATTTTAAAAAGATAAAAATATTATTATAAAAGTGATATGTATAATAATATTATTTTATGTTAGTTAAAGTTATATCTTACAAAATAATTTTAATGATATGTATAATAATAGAAATAAAATTATGTGTTATAATAAAATTTTATTAAGATTAAAATGATGTGTTGTAATTGAATTTTAAATAATATTATTTTATTAAAATTAAAAATATTAAAAAATAATTATAGAAAATAATATAAAAAATAAATCAAATAAAATCAATAAGATACGTAATATAATTCTAGTTATTTTGAAAGATAGAAAGACATGCATCATCAAAACTCATAAAAAATTGAAAGTTGTGATTTTGAAGGGCAGGTATTGGGTTTCAAAAAAGTTAAAATAGAATGTTTTTATCGTTAATAGTTGTGGACTCGAATCAATGGATGATTCAGAAAGGGGAACGAGGAGAATCACAAGGAAGCAGAAAAAAAAAAAAAGAAGCATGTGCAGAAAATATTAAAAGCTAATAGGAAGGGGGTAACGAGTTGAGTGGGTCACTATTAGATATCTGTTGGCTCAATCGTGTTTACTCAAAAATTAAGTTGAGTCTGACTCAAAAATAACTAAAAAAAAAAGAATGGCCATTGCTTTATGGTATCAAAACAGAAACAAGATTATTCTTCTGTGAATGAGCAAGAATACAAAACCCAATTTGTTCAAGGAAATAAATAAACATTCGGCCTTCAGACGAGGGAAATTCCGCGGTTCTTCCTGGGGCAATGGGTCCCTGCTGGCATTTGTAGGCTAGAGAGATAATTCCGGGCAACAGCAAAATGCGACGACCCTAGTCCATTTATAGATATAAACTACATCAGGTTAAGTGGAGAATCCTTATTATATTCTTTTAGCATTTTCAAAACAAAACCAACACTCTCCCTAACAGAGCCATCTCTGTCTCGTGTGTTCGTTTAAATTGCTTTCATCTCATCCAGCTGAGATATTGCCACCATCAACAAGTTGTACTCAATCTCACTCAGACATCAACCAAAAAGATTTGATGTAAAAATCATTATATATTGTAAACTGTTTTTATAGAGAAACTAAAAATATTACTTTATTAAAATAATTTTCTTACATTTTAGGCCTCATGTTAACAATTATTTTCTTACTTACTAAACAAACACGCCTTTTCTAAGCCAAAAACTCTTAGGAGACTTTAACTTGAGTTTCCCTTTTGTTGAAATAATTATGAATATTTTATATGAAAAAGTCTATAAGCAACTTCCACACTTGAGCTTCCCTATATATATATAGCATCCCCATGAAACCGATTTCCAAGTAGCAATTCAGTTTTTAATCTCCACCCTTTGTATACCCCCAAAACATGTCAACTTCTACCTCAACTCAACAATTTCTAGCTAATTTTTACTCTAGAAGACTGCTACTCCACACTCCACTGTACAACTCACCATCTTCATCACCTCCTCCAGCTCCTGGAAACAGCCATGGTGGCCCTGAAACTTACACGGGCAATAACAGCTTTGATGCAAATGTCGTCATGGTGCTTTCAGTCCTACTCTGTGCTCTGATTTGCTCTCTTGGATTGAACTCCATTATCAGGTGTGCACTGAGGTGTTCTAATCTAGTAGGGTCTCAGCCTGGCGACCGGAATGCCTCGGGTGGTTTAGCAGCTAATACAGGGATCAAGCGTAAAGCATTAAAAACTTTCCCAACAGTGATCTACTCGACCGATTTGAAGTTGCCAGGACTGGACACGGAGTGTGTGATATGCCTGTCAGAGTTTACAGCCGGGGAACGTGTCCGTCTTCTTCCCAAGTGCAACCATGGATTCCACATCAAGTGCATCGACAAGTGGCTGAGTTCACACTCGTCTTGCCCTACATGTAGGCACTGCCTTATCGAGACATGCCAGAAGATTGTTGGGTGTAATCAGGCTAGCTCATCGGAACAGCCAGTACAAGAAAGTGCTGTGAACATTGCACCACTTGAGCCTGAAGGTTTGATACGATCTTATAGGGTTTAATTAATTGTACTGATACATTGGAGTCAGTTCATCTTTAGATTATAAATTGTTATGATGAAATTAACGATGACTGATATCAAGTGTAGTCTAGATGTAAATTTGTATTGTATACAATTCTTAATTGTAGCTTGTTCCATGTTTCTCTCCATGTCTTAAAATCTAATTCCAAAATGTAAAAACATGGGCTGTTCCAAAACACATAGCAACGACTGAAAACCTTAAGAAACTAAGACGGGCAGTCAGAGTAGCTAATCAATTAGGGGCCTGAGAAGGAAAACCACGACCACAACCAAGTGGCGGCTGTCTCTCTGTTGGATATATATATATATATTGAAGAAGTAATAGAACGCCAGAGTTTCCCAATATGCTTCGGCACCAACTACTCCCACTTTTAATTATTGCAAGGCAAATCGAATGAAAAATAGATGATTTGGAGAGATGTAATGTTTGAAATAATAACCCATGCCTTGGATTCGCAATGAGCACTGGGTTTTTTTAATTATTGAATTACTTAGAAACAGAAGCTCTTTTTTTAAACTATAATTCTGTACAGATTTGAATCCATTTTCTCTCACCTTAATCTTATTAAAAGCATTAATATCGTTGATATATAATATCAAAAATTTTATAATTAAATCATTTGAATAATTTTTCTAAAAAACGAAACATATAAAATCCTCAAACAGGTTTTCATGCTTCTCTTGAAATCTTCGATACATGAAGTGATATAAGATTTGAATGGTTATATCCCAATGGAGAAGCAAGCCACGCTAATGGACTCAACATTAACCCATAATCATTTTATTCAGAAAACAAAGTGACAAAGGAACTCATTCAAAGACTTGAAAACAAGACAAAATAACAATAATTAGAGAAAATAAAGATTAAGAAGAGATTACGATCGAGATGCCACAACATATCAGTCTAATGCTCGACAATACCTATAAATAATTAATTTAATTAATTAAAAATATAAATAATTAAAGAGAAAAAACAGAGGAGGCAGCCGGGTGAGCATGTAATCGTCGAAGTCAGTCTATATGAGCAGATTGCTATTACAATAATCGAAACAAATGTTATCGTTGGACAAAGGTCAAAGGTCAAAGGTCAAAGGTCAGAGTTTATAAAAGAAGTATAGAATCTTAGTCTTTTTATTAATTGTTTTCTGGGTAAAAAAATCCACTTGGTATTCATGAAACATATAATAATGAAACAATTAAGACAAATAAAAACCAACTTAAGCATCTCTTTTTAAAATAATTTTTCATTTTAATATAAAATAAAAATAATTTTTTAAAATAGTATAATTATATATATATATATATATATATATTTATTTATTTATTTATTTAAAATTTTTGTATTGAATGTAAATAGTATTTGATTTTGACATGATATGATATGTACAACTAACATGATGTAATGCTATATCAATATATTGAAATAGTTAGTAGCAATGAAAATTTTAATGTAATTTTTTAAAAGAACTATTTTAAAAATCAATAATTAAATAAATAATTAAAAATATAATAATTATTTTAATAAATATATTGAATAATAAATGTAATATTTTTATATAATGAAATTTTAAATATTTGATTGTTATATAATTTTAATTATCAATATGAATAAATAATTTTTAAAATAGAAATCATTAACTTGTATTTTTATTACTTGTATACATGACTAAAATAAATTCAAACCATATTACATCTAAAAATTAAAAATTTTAATATATTTTAACTGTATTATATCTATATGATAAAAAAAACTTATGATAAAAAAACTTAAGTATAAAATATGTTAAAAATATAAATGTTAATGATATAATTAATTAATATTATTTATTTTATGTTAATATGTTATTAAAAATCTAAAAAATTAGTATTTTTAAAAATATAATTTAATAACAAATTTAAAAGTTAATTAATTTAAAAGGTTTTTTAATATATCAAATATATCCTAAAACATTTTTTAATGTTTTGTTTAAAAATATTAAAGACATTTAATATTATAATATAACCAACTTGTATTTATAATTTGACAGTATAAATATTATACTCATGATTATATTTTTCATAATTTATCAAACATACAAACAATTCCTTATATTAACTATTACATTTTATTGAAGCATATATATATATATATATATATATATATAAATTATTATATTGTAGAATTTATTCATATTAATAAAAGTACTAAAAATATTAGATTCATATTTCAAATCCTTGCGGAATTGTGACAACCCGTGGTTTGGCACTAACTCTTGCTTACGTTCACTTCTCCTAAGTCTTCCACTTAGGATTCCACTAATTTCAATCGATTATTACAACAAAAGATTCCTCAAATGAATCCTAACCCCAGTATTTTCAGGCTTACACTCAAATCTTTACAACAATTGCAATCTCACAGTAATTAAACTCTTAATTACAACTTAATACCCCAATTATTAATCTCATGCTAACCACAATTACAAAACCTAACTCTTAGGTTGTGAGAATACAATATAAGAGAGTTTACAAAGCTAGAATTACAATATAACAAGTAAACTTACTTGTAAATAAAGTAAAATGCTCAAAGGAAGCTTGCACAGAGAAAACTAGCTGTTAGGTTCAAAATATATTGTGTTCTATGTGAAAATAAAGTCGTTAGAAAGGGTTTAAAACCTTTCTAGAAAGTCGCGTACGACCGTACCAGACATGGTATGCCCGTACCAATTTAAAAAAGCCACATTTAAAAATGAGAGAAAAATTAGGTACGGTCATACCACACATTGGTATGCCCGTACCATAATAATTTCTTGAGAAACAATTTTTCTGCGAGCAACGGTACGCCTGTATCAAAACAAATTTACTGACAAAATCTAATTAATATCTATGTATATACCTATTTTCTATAATTTCTTAAACTCAAAACAAAATCTAATTAATTTGTTACTTTCTTAATTAATCACTTAATTTCTTATTCTTATTTTCTTAATCTCTATCTCTATTTATCATTTAGATTCTTATTCTAATAACTTCCGATCATAAATATATATATATATCTCTAATATAGATATAGATATAAATTATAAACCTATTTAATTAGAAATAGGTTTAATATAACACATATATGCTTCTAAATAAAATCATAATAATTCAATAAATCACACTTCTTAAATCATAACATACTAAATTA
>CANYBF011508965.1:0-29198 GCA_948192965.1 Dalechampia spathulata | reverse complement strand
CTAGTTCACAGGAAAGGAGATAGAAGCAATTGGTTGCTTGCTTGGACTTCCTTGTTTCATGTGGATACTGTTGGAGGCTGCCTATCTTGGTGGTTTTTGGTTTGCTACAACCACAAACGTTTTAGAGATAAAGAACGAAGGACATCTGCACATAAAGTAATGGTTACTATCAAACTATCACTTCTAATCTCTAAACAAGTTCTTCTATGTTTTGATGCAAAGATCTGCTTTTGGTTTGTTGTTTTAAAATGAAAATTTTAAATTTCTTCTGCTGCTTAATCTTTAAACAAACCAACAGAATAAGCTTAAGAAAATGAAGAATGGATGGAGGATGGAGAGAATACAATTCGGCCAAGGTGTAAAATGGTGGAAAAATGAGTATTGTTTGGTCTAAATGAGGGTCACATTCGTATGACACCAAAGGAGGCTTATAACAAAACCCTATTTAGCTCAATACACCCTCAAGTACCCTAAAATAAGTCCCTTATGCCCTCCTATACGTATATTAATACATATTCCACTTAAAATCCACCAATTATATCCTTTATTTATGTATTTATACACCTTACAATACACCAATACTTAATATATAATAAAATACCATCCTCCATCTTTTTCCACTACTAATTAAAATACTATTTCTCTTCCATCCCACTAACACAATATTCCATCCTCCACTTACAAATACCAATATACCATTAAAATACCACTCCACTATCACAATATTCCATACCATATAAAATATCATTTTTCCAATTTTCAATAATCCAATATTTCATTATTTATTTGTTTCTTATTTTCTAATAAAATAATCCAAATATCCTAATAACCGTTTTCTTTTTCATTTAAATTTATTCCTCATTATCCAGCATCATCAATCCACTCCAATTAAAATAATACTATCCTCAATATCCAAAAATGATATTAATTTAATAATTCCATTAAATACAAATTTGTATTTTATTTGTATTATATGTATACAATTTATACGTATGTATTTATTATAATTTCAATAATTATACATAATTATTAATTATGTATATTATTAATAATTCATAATTCAATTATGCATTCATATGCATTTAATTATTTCTTATCATTGTTGACCCTGACTTTTCACCCTCGTGCAATTTTGGGTTTCTGTCGATTTGGTTCGGTATTAGTCCCCGACGTCGACCCCGATAGTGTATATATGCTTGCTCAGCTTTCTTTGAGTGTTCTGGTGCACAAAGCACATCGCAGTTGGTAGGGCCCACCATGATGTTTAGCGGGACCCGCTACCCTTACCAGCTTCCTCTGAGCATTATGAACATGCAAAATGCACTGAATGAATAGCACTACGTGCACAACACTTCGGTGGAAGAAAAATGCTCAGCAAGGCCCATATGTTGGTGGGGCCCACATGCGAGGCTCGCAAGCGGGGCCCATTTGGTGACGCTTATTTGATATGCAAGGCATATAGTATGCAAAATACTACATTTTAGGCATGTGGCACTATTTACCCAAAATAGGACACGGGTGGGGCCTACCGCACGGGGCCCACTATCCCTATCGACCTATTTTCTATATTCTGTGCATACATAATACATTACACGTGCCTACATAAGGCAGAGCATACTTGGCATGCAAAATGCCACATTCCAGGCACACTGCATTGTGGGGCCCATCAAAGGCACTGGTGGGGCCCACCACCTATGTCAGCCTATTCTGTGTGGTCTTTGTGCATAAAACACATTCTATTCATGCCTGCACGAGGTAGAATACATCACACTGTGGGGCCCATCGAAGGCACTGGTGGAGCCCACTACCCATTTTAGCCCATTCCGAGTGTTCTATGAACACAGAACACATTTCACTGATACTTGCACGAGGCACAACACTTGGCATGCTAAATGCCACATTTCGGCCACATAGCATTGTAGGCCTAAAATGGGCCCATTAGTGGGACCCACCACTTGGGGCCGAATTTGGTAAAACTTCAAACTACAAAATGCCTCAGAATGTTGATTGCATCTCAGTTAACATATGATGCGCATCCTGTTTTACCCGTACAAGCCAGCGCACATAGGGTAAAAATGCTATATGCGTAGCACATAACACTATATGCTACGCATATAGCTTAAAAAGACGTTCGGTGTATAGCCTTCTCGGGACCAAACCGAATGTGAGCCATGTTACACAATGTCTTAGAACACAAAATGACTCTCCTAGGGCATGGGGCGCACATCCTGATGTAACCATGGTGGGCCCTACGCAACGGGTCAAAAGGTGATGTGCTGCGCACATAGCACTATGTGTGGTGCACATAGCATGATGTGCGCCATACATTGCCTAAAAATTTTAAAATTTTAGACAGAAAATTACAATTTTACCAAACCCTAATTTTGCTATATAAATATAAAGCTTGGGGTCTGAAAAAAGGGGGTCCGAAATTTGCTAAATCTAGCCAAACTCTGCCAAAATTTCCTCTTAAAATTAATTAAGCACTTAATTAATTAAATCATTAGGATCTAGAGACTAATTAACACTAGTTAGCTCCCTAATCACGATTGGAGTGAAGATTTTGAAGACAACCCTACTCCCAAGAGGTAATTTTTCAATTTTCTTCTGTTTTTCATGGATTTTTGCATAAATCTCCATCTTTTTGCTTGATCTACTTGTGATTGGCCTCAATCATGTGTTTTTATAATTTTCTCATGCTGTTGAGTGTCCAAAAACACTAATTTCTGGCTCTGATCTGCCTAGATCTGGGCTGGAAATCAAGTTTTTCCAAAAAACCTTCATTCTGCTACTATTTTTCAAGGCATATGTTGCGCATATGACCTTATGTGCACCACATATAGCACATGTGTGGTGCACATCGGGCTATATGTGGTGCACATAGCCCTAAAACTTTTTAAAAATTGCTTGATTTTATTTATTTTCAGCTCTGATCCGACAATTCCAGTAGTATTTTAGGCTTTCCTATGCTTCTAGTGCTCTGGATCTTTCGTAAATCTTCCAGATATAAAAAATTTCAACTTTGAAATTTTTTTTTCAAATTAAATGCACTTCCACTCTTCAAAAATTCATTTTTCGGCTCCGATCTACCTAGATTGGGGTTGGATCTAAGGTTTTTGCTGAAAAACTTTAATTTCCTTGAATTTTTATCATCATGTGCGCCACACAGACAGCCTATGTGTGGTGCACATGGGTCTATGTGCTGTGCACATCGACCCTAAAATTTCCCGGAAATGCAAATTTCTTTCATTTTCTCACCCGATCTGACGAGTCCAGTAGCATTTGAGTCTTATCCATGCCTCTAGTGTTCTGGATCTATCAAATATTATCCAAATCTAATTAATTTTAGCCTTAAAATTAATTATTCAAGTTAATTGCATAATTACTTGTTTGATTTGCAAATTCGGAGGCCGATTCGAACTAAAAACAAGGTACTACCTTAATCAAACTTGCTGTATTTAATCTATAAATCATTTTTATACTGATAAAATTAATTTTTGTGCAGATTGGCTTGCTATGTGTGCCACATATCATGCCATGTGCACCAAACATAGCTCATATGTAGCGCACATAGCATGATACTCGGTGCACATCCTTTGCGTTTTCCAGAAAAACTCATATTTTTCTATCGTATTTTAACATATTTTGATTTTTCCAGTGGCATTTGATGCTTTGCAGTAGCTTAAGTGTTCTAGATTTTTCATAAAATAATTATATTTAGTTAATTTTGGCCTCAAAATTAATTTTTATGATCAAATACATATTTGGCTCGTATAAAATATGATTTTTGAAAGGATTAGATTTAAATTGGTTGAGTGGCTCTCTCCAATAATTTTTATGTGATGTTAGCTCTCCCATTTAATTTTCCATGATCAATTAAAAATAATTTTACCTAAAATAATTTTTATTTTTATGAATTTTCACGACTCGACTTGTATAAATTCATATGATTATCGCCAAATAATTACTGGATTTTGACTCTTGGTTTATGCCTTTACATGGCATTGGACTAGTCAAATAAATCCTAAATTCATTTACTACTAATGAATTTATTGTGTTTATTTTGTATAATTCCATTCGTGCATTTTCAGATCATACCGCCCGAGGAGAAAATTCACCTGAGGAGTAGAGGACGTTACTTAACGTCGTAAAATTATGTATGTGAGGACATTTATGTAATAGGATAGGATTATTATTGGCTTGTAATAATTAATCCCCTTTAAAACCCCCGATTTCCTCGATGCCTTTCACCGACCGTTATTATTTTTGATTCATGGATGGTATTATATTTGTTTGAATATGTATGCCATAACATGTCACATGCCACACCACACACTACTATGCCATGTCATGCATATGCCATGCCATAACATACCATATTTTGTATGCATATACATATAAGTATACCAATACAATTCCAATACACCAATACGCCAAGTAATACATGCAATTTGCCACTATGCCATGCCATGCCATCTTACCATGATATTTCATATGCCATATCATATGCCATGACATATACCATGTTGAATACATATTCACATATGCATCACTATGCCATGTCATGCATATGCCATGCCATTACACACATTATACTATGTCATATCATGTATATGGTATGTCATTCACTATATCATATCATGCATATAGTATGTCATTCACTATGCCATATCATGCATATGTCATGCCATGTTACATCCACGTTTGACCCCCTAGGAGTTTTAGTATTTTTATGTATACGTGATTGGATGTATACGTGTATGTATACATGTTTTGGTATGATTGCCTATGTATGTACTTTATATTCTGTGACTGTATGTGCATCGTAATGTCATATGGAATGTGTATTTGTATGTGTGCTAGGTGTGTGCATGATGGCATGCATGTTTGGGGTATTTCAGGTGGCCGGGGAGTGCGTTTGAGGGTGAGAAGAAAAGAGAGGAGAATGGTACGGGCATACGGAAGGCTGTAAGGCCATACAAGATAGGGGAGATGAGGGGCTAGGGCTCATGGAGTCCGTACGGGCATACCAGAAGGTTGTACGGCCAAACGTCAACTCACAGGAATTCAGGTTTGTTAGGTGAATGGTGGCCGTACGGGCGTACCAAGGGATGGTACGGTCATACCGCAACTCGTAGGAGGTTGGGTTTGTCAGGCTTTTTAGGTTGGTACGGGTGTACGGGTGGTGGTACGGCCGTACGCGACTTAAGTTGGGCTTTTTAACAGCTGAAAAATGAGGGTTTTCATCTGTTATTTTCCTTAAAACGTCCCTAAACCCTAAAAACCCACCGGAGGGGAGTTCCTAAGCACCGAGATAGGACAAGAGCGTGGAGTTAAGGCTAGAGCTGGTTAGTGACGAGATCGCAGGCTCGAGATAGCAGTCTTCTTTCTTCAGGTTAGTGCTAGCTATATGATGTATGTGCTTCTTTTATTGTTCTAAGGCCTTATAAGGTC
Organism: Dalechampia spathulata; assembly: GCA_948192965.1. Classification (NCBI taxonomy): domain Eukaryota; kingdom Viridiplantae; phylum Streptophyta; class Magnoliopsida; order Malpighiales; family Euphorbiaceae; genus Dalechampia; species Dalechampia spathulata. Next base: position 23,744 of record CANYBF011508965.1, on the reverse strand, counting down.
TAGAACTGATGTTTGGGGAATGAATTCCCTATGATTATGTTTGTTCTTGCATTTGATGCTTGTGATTGAGGTTTGTGGGTTCCGAGAAGGGTCGTATTTGAGGCTAGAGGTTCCGGGAAGGAACATGCCTTGTGATTCATGGATGTTTAGCTTGTCAGATTATTATATGGCTTGTCCATGCATATTGAATGATAGCATAGCATAACATGGTGAGGGGATGATATAAGGGTGGCGATATGATGATATGTGATGTGTTGCGGTACGAGAGGTACCAGTATCTATCACTTCACATATCATGCATATGGTATGTCATTCACTATGCCATGTCATGCATATGCCATGTCATACATCATTTCACATGTCATACATATAATATGTTTTGCATCATCTCATATGCCATGCATATGGTATATCATCCATGCTACATGTCATACGTATGCCATATTTTGCATTACCTCACATATCATGCATATGATATGTTATTTCCTTCACATATCATGCATATGATATGCCATTCATTTCATATGCCATGCATATTCCATGTCATCTATTCCACATGTCACACGTATATCATGCCACTCACTTCATACACCATGCACATTCTATAAATGATTCAAAAACGCTAACGTATTACGCTATACATGCTACTTGTCATGATTATATGCTTATATGTCATGTTAAGTTATCATATCATGCATATGATATATCATTCACGTTCACATGTCATGTATATGCCATGTTATTTTATCGCTACTTTGCATACCATGCATATGCCATGCCATCTAAATGAAATATAGCATTATATACCATTCTACGTGCAACCTTGCAACGCCAAATCGCATGTCGCGCTGTGTGCTTACATTTACGCTTGTATGTTTACCTTCTTAGGATAATTAATCCCAACTATAATGGTAAAATCGATTTTAGAAACTCATAGAAATAGATCTCCACCACCCAAACCCAATCTCTGAAGGGTTTAACTAGCACTCATGCTATGGGTCGGTTGGACCAATCCGAAACCATCCGATGGTGACTCCCTTGTGACTCTTTTGAGTCTGTATCATTCCCCAAGGGAACCCCTCAGGAAGACTATGCTTTCACTCCAAGTGTGGTCCCCGATCCATGAGCCTTGCAAGCCTAGCTCTGGGCCTCAGCAGAAATCGACGCTCACAGTGGCGACTCCGCTGGGGATATCACGGTGAAAGAATGGTGGCATCTAAGAGTTTCCATATCAATTTTCCCATCATAGTTAGATTAATTATATGCATCACAACACCAGTCTGTGTCTGCACACACTACCCTGGTCCCTTGTCAAACTGGTGATTGTGAGTGAGTGAGTACCTTGGACTCCATTCGACTCCTCGAGAAAGCACATCTGCCTTCACCACTTGCTGCACTATACTAATAACCATCGATGATTCCTGATGGATAGACATGAGGTATAGTCCTATATCAATGATTCCATTTGGTTGGATAGGTTGTGGACAACGTGGTATGAAACCTTAGCCTATTCTCAAAATTGGACTAAAGCCCATATAGTAAGCCTAGCAACATCCCAAACTAGGACCTTTATTGCATGCTATGTGGATCTTTGCCTTATCATGTCAATGGATTTGCATAGACCCGTATTGCTATGCTAAGAGTCAAAATTCTTTCGTGATTTTGTATGGTTACATAACCTCATGCTTATTCTATGGGCGTACTCTTATCATAACAATATGATCATGCATGTATTGCTTTGTTAAGAGTCAGAATCCTTTCATGATTATGGTTACACAACCTCACGCTTATTCCACGGGCGTACTCTTATCATAACAATATGATCATGCATGTATTGCTCTGGTAAGAGTTGGAATCCTTTCATGATTCCGTATGGTTACACAACCTCACACCTATTCCATAGGCGTACTCTTATCATAACAATATGATCATGCCCGTATTGCTCTACTAAGAGTCGGAATCCTTTCATGATTCCGTATGGTTACACAACCTCATGCCTATTTCATAGGTGTACTCTTATCATAACAATATGATCATGCCCGTATTACTCTGCTAACAGTCGAAATCCTTTCATGATTCCGTATGGTTGCACAACCTCATACCAATTCCATCGGCATTCACTTATCATAGCGATATGGCTAAGTCAAAATGCTATCGAGTTTTTACCATAATCCCTCATATGATCGGGCAATGATCAAACCTCTTGCTTACCTTATTAAGAGAATCATGCCTCGAGTTCCCAGTGTAACTCTGGGTTAGTATCCCACCTAGGATAGGAGAACTTGAATTGACCAATTCTCGTAGAGGTATAAGGATGGAAGGGAGTGTTGCTGTGTGCTACGTGTCTGCTAACCATTTTATGTTTTCTGCCAAACACGCATACATGCATACTCATGCAATTTTCTCTAACAAATTTCCTTTTGCAGCCATAATGCTGGATGTTTCCTAGCATAGGACATGCATACATCTTATGTGATGCATCACATACACCCACGCATACGCATGCTAACTCGCTTTATCATAGCCATAACATCGCATATTTCCTAGCATAGGTCACACATACATCCTACGTGTCACATCACGTGCACCATATACAACCGCATGTGCATACTCATGCATCCATGCTAACCTTTTTTGTCATGTACATACCATGTCAGACTCTTAGCACGCTAGGAATGTCACATCCTCATTTGACCTCCTGCCCCAGCGTTGGATGGGACCACTCTTGCTGCAGTTCAGAAGCTCATTGACTAGTCTATGGCCAAGCTCCTGAATGATGACTTCAAGACTCTCCTGTAACAACAGATCTATGAGGCTCTTACTCCTACTGAATTCATCACCTCACCAGCTTCAATGAAGGAAAAGGGGAAGGGTGTCAATCTGTATGATATGGAGACTGATGATGATGTCTCACTCCATATGCATGATGTTCAAAAATCTGAGACCACTATCTTAGAGTAGAAGATTGAACAGCTGCAGATTATCATAAAGACCAAAGGCATGGGGTCTAATCTAAACTTTGATGAGTTCTCTGTCCGAGCTATCAAGCTATCAAGGGGCTACCTGCTAAGTTTAAGCTCCCAGACGTTTCCAAGTACAATGGAGTTAGGGACCCAAAGAACCATTTAAAGACCTACACCATGTTAATGAGCACTACAAACTTATTAGATGATCAGATAGTCTGGCTTTTCTTCATCTCATTGGAACGACCAGCGCTAGCCTGGTATCATAGTCTGAACAAGGTGACCATGGTCGAATGGAATCCTCTTTTACTGTATTCAGTAAATAATATGGGTTCAAGTCCCGATTTGATGTAACCTTAATAGATCTGGAAATGGTTAAGCAGAAAACCAATGAGTCCTTGATGGATTACTTTAGCAGGTGGATGGACAAAGCTACACTGGTCAGACAGAAGCCATCTGAATCTGACATAATCAACAATCTTATTATGGGGTCGCTGCCACTCTGCCAAGATAAGCTGAAGTATTAAATGTTCCACACTTTCAAGGACATATACTCTATGGGACAACGCATTGAGTAGATCGAGGGTAGGAAAAAGGAGCTTTCCATCCCAAAACCTAAAACCACCACATACACTCAGACACAACCAAAACCTCACTACGCCAACACCCTGCAAACACCAAAACCCTACTACATCAATGCTGTACAAACACTAAACCCCATACTCCAGAACACTACCCCATTCAAGAGATTCTTGAATCTTGGAATGCCACTTTCTAAGGTCTTTGGGCGTCTTCTCAAAGCCAAACTCATCAAACCACTTGAACCAAACTTTAAAACACCACCCTCAGCCTTGGTGGATACTAAAACCTATTACCACTATCACCAGCATCATGGCCATAACACTGATGACTGTCGCTCCCTTAGACGGGTCATTCAGAATCTCATTGACTCTGGTGAGATCAAGGACCCTAAAAAATCCAAACCATCAACCAAAATAAACCTATTGCCAAATTACTATAAAGCCAACCGCACCTACATGCTCCAATCAGGGTTGCCAGAATCCCTGGTTCTTAACTCTTTCTCTCCTCTCATCAACGAGAAGATTGCTCAGTTCTCTGCCATCACTTTCTGACCTGGTAGTAGATTTAACATTGCTGCCATCGATATATGGCATGATAGTTCAGAGGATGAGTCTACAGCTACTCAGAATTCCTTCAAACCAGAATCATCAGAAGCACATGCTTCTAACAAGGGTAAGTTAGCCGAGACTCTTAAAATAGCTAAGCCAGGGTCTTAAACCATCCAAGCAGCATAAGGGATTAGGAGCTAAGAAGATGTCCTCTCGGGTTCACAACATGACCCAAAGTGGTAAGGTGTTCATTCCTGCCGACCTTGGGAAGAAGCCAGAAGCTCCTAAGAAGCCGACTGAGGCTAGAACCGCTAGGGATGAGGCTGGTCTAGTCAATGTTCCAGCTCCACAGCCAGCTAATCAGACTGCTCAAACTGATAATGTTATTGCCAAGTAGCTGAAGAAGACGCAGGCTAATATTAGCATTCAGGACTTGGTGCTATCCTCCCAATAGCATCGACGGGCCATCGTCAAAGCACTCTTGAGCATGAGAATCTTACTATTTGCCTCTACCTTCAGCATGAAGAGTTAGCTGGTAAACCAGGAATTACCATCCAATATGATCACTTTCTCTGACACGGATCTACCAGTCGATGAAATCCGCCATAACAGAGCACTCTTCATCAGGGTGAATATTATGAACTTCTCCACTCCCTATGTCATGACGGATGATAGTTCTAGCATCAATGTCTGTCCTCTCAAGGTGCTACCCAAGCTAGGGGTTCAGCTTTTAGATTTGAAGCCATGCAATACTATCATCAGAGCATATGATGAGTCCAAATGGGAGGTTACTAGCACCTTCACCGCCATCATCACTGTTGGGCCGATTAAATCAGTGGTAGAGTTTACAGTTCTTGACATCCTAGTGTCATTCGCACCACTACTAAGTCGACCATGGTTCCATCCCTTGGGAGGTGTGCCATCCACTTTGCACCAAAAGATCAAGTTCCCACACAACGAAGGTGTGGTTACTATTGTTACTGATAATGAGGTTGCTTTAGCTTGCATCAAGGAGATGTCCCTCTCATGACTAGTTTTCAAATTGCTACAATCAAAGAACCCAAATCATACTCGTATCAACCGAGTCCTGTTGTGGAGAGGATGATGCAATTGATGAACTATGTGTCTAGCAGGGGTTTAAGCTGGTACCAGCAGGGTCCGGTAGAGTTCAATATTCCTACAGTCATGTAGGAAGAAAGGTACTACATTGGGTTTGATCCCTACACTTCAGACAAATCAGAGGGGTGCAAGATGGTCCTCTTCATCCAAGGAGAGACACAACACAACCATGCTCTCGAGTTGCCTAACTCGGATGATTTCTTCGAGCAACAATTCACCATCTTTGGTGATGTCTATGATCTATCAGCCTTAACAATAGCCAAGAAATCCACTGCTGCCTCCTTCACCATCAACCCTGATGATGGTTTCAAATCTTTGGTGATGTCGCTGATCTCACCACCGGCCACCTGGAGCCAAAAATCACTACATTCGCTACACTAGGAGCCAAGTTGCAAAGCTTGGATATAGAGGACCTGTTGCTACCAATGGTCTATGAGGACATAGCCGCGCTAGTGGATAGCACCTTTGAAGAGCTGTTGTATGAGGACATTGATGTCCCAATTTTTGTTTTATTTGATGATGATGTAATCTCGTCTAAATATAATGCAATGAAGAATAACTTTGCTTATGTTTACGATGTGTATTCTGATGGAATTGTGCATGAACATAGCATTACATGAGCATTTTTGACATTAACGCATCATGCATTGAAAATGTTAACATTAACACAGATGACAAGCCATATCTACTCCAGATCATATCAGACTTGACCTCTGAAGAGAGAATAGAAATAATTAGCACATTGAAAAAGCACATAAAAGCCTTTGCTTTAGGCTATGAAGACATGCCAGGTATCGACAAATCCATCACGGAGCACAGAATTCCTACCAAGCTGGATTCAAGCCAGTTAAGCAGAAGCTGCGTCGCCATCGACTAGAATGGGCATAAAAGGTCAAGGAAGATATCCAGATATAGTTGGATGCCAAATTCTTTGAAATGGTTGACTATCCAGAATGGTTGGCCAATGTTGTTCCAGTTCCCAAGAAAGACGGCAGGGTCAGAGTCTGCGTAGACTACAGGGATCTGAACAAAGCATGTCCAAAGGATGACTCTCCTTTGCCACATATCGATGTGCTAGTCGATAGTGTAGCTGCTAGCACTATGTATTCCTTTGCTGATGGATTCTCTAGATACAACCAGATCCTGATGGCAATTACAGATAAGTTGAAGATATCTTTCATCACAGAATGGGGGACCTATTGCTACAAGGTCATGCCCTTTGCTTGAAGAACATAGGTGCCACTTACCAACAAGCTACAACAACCTTGTTTCATGATTTGATCCACAAGGAGGTTGAAGTCTATATGGATGACATGATGGTGAAGTCTCCCACCAGAGAAGAGCATCCGACAGCTCTTGACAGGTTTCTCATATGCGTTGAGAAATATAGACTCAGGCTGAATCCAAAGAAGTGCATATTTGAAGTGATGTTCGGCAAGCTGTTGGGCCATATTGTCAGTCAGAGGGGGTATCAAAGTGGATCCTGATAAGGCAAAATCAATCATCAAGATACCTATCCCCATAACTGAGACCGAAGTCAGGGGATTCCTAGGACAGCTCCAATACATCAGTAGATTCATCGTCAAGCTCACTACCATGTGTGAGCTTATGTTCAAGCTTTTGAGGAAGAACCAACCTATGGTGTGGGATGAGAACTGCCAGTTTGCATTTGAGAGGGTGAAGCATTACCTCTCCAACCCACCAATCTTGCAACTACCTCGGCTGGGAAAACCATTACTACTCTATCTAACCTTAAAAGAGAAGTCAGTGGGTGCTATGATGGCTTAGGAGGATGAAGCTGGAGTCGAGCATGCTGTCTACTACTTGAGTAAGAAGCTACTGCCAACTAAATGCAAGTACAGCACTGTTGAGAAGCTATGCATGGCTATAGTCTGGGTCACCAAGAAACTCAGATACTACTTCCAGTCATACCAAGTTTAGGCAATCTCCAAGGTTGACCCCATGATGTACCTGTATGCAGCTCCTTTGCTAGTAGGGAAACTCTCCAGGTGGCTGATCCTATTGTCAAAGTTTGATATGCAGTACATCACGACCAAGGTGATCAAAGGCAGAGCGATTGCCGAATTCTTAGCATCCAAGCCGATGGATGACTGTGAGACCTTTGAACTGGACTTCTCAGATAAGCACTTGGGGGCAGTTGATGTCTAGAAATGGTAATTGTACTTTGATGGCACAGTCAACAGAAGAGGTTCAGGTATAGGAGTTATGCTAATCACTCTTGAAGGCAAACTCATTATGCTTTCTAAGTGGCTAAGCTTTCCAATCACCAACAATATGGCTGAGTATAAAGCATGCCTCTTTAGGCTAGAAGCATTACTAATGATTGGTGCCTAAGACGTACAGATATTTGGTGATTCGATGCTTGTCATTCACCAATCCATGGCCGAGTGAGATGTTAAAGAAGAAAGGCTCAAGCCTTATGCTGAATACATGAAGCTTATGGTTTGGAATTTCAGCTCATGCCAATTCATTTACATGCCGTGTAAGAAGAATCAGATGGCCAATGCTTTGGCCACACTGGCTTCAATCTGTGAGCGACCGTAGCATCAAGTTTAACCTGTATTCATCAAGCAGTCAAGGATTCCTTGCTATGAGGGAGAACGGGTTATGGCACTAGACCAGCTAGATGAAATCCCATGGTATGCAGATATCATGAACTTTCTAAAAACTGGAACTTTTCTAGAAGAAGCCAACAAGACTGATAAGCTAGCCTTATGCAGACTAGCAGCCAACTTTACCTGGCATCAGGGTGTTCTCTACAGAAGAACAGTGGATGGTCTACAACTTTGGTGCATATCAAGGAAGGAGATTGAATCAGTCATGGAAATGGTACACGCTGGTGTATGCGGACCCTACATAAATGGATTCATGCTTTACAAGAAAATCCTACACCAAGGATATTTCTGGCTTACCATGGAGGCAAACTATATACAGTTTGTATAGAGGTGCCATGAATGCCAAATTCATGGAGATCTGAGTCACCTACCACCTGTTGAATTGCAGAATTTGACAATGCCTTGGCCATTCTCAGCTTGGGAAATTGACATCATAGGTGAGATTCATCCTAACGCATCTAACAGGCATTGGTACATACTAGTGGCTGTTGACTACTTCTCTAAATGGGTGGAGGCAGAATCCTACGGTAAACTGAGGGTAAAGCAAGTTGCCAAATTCATAGAGAAGAATCTCATATGCCAATATGGGGTACCACATCACCTGGTGTCTGATAATGGAGTGCAATTCCAGGCCCAAGTTGCTGACTGGCTGGAAAAGTATTTGATCGAGCACCATCGATCTTCTCCTTACCACCCTCAAGCTAACGGTACAGTCAAAGCAGCCAATAAGATGATCAAGCGGATCTTAGCCAAAACCGTATGAACTTAAAGGGACTGGCATGAGCAACTGCTATTCGCCTTATGGGGTTACAAAACCACTGTAAGAAGTCCTACGGGTGCTACTCCCTACTCTCTGGTTTACGGGATAGAAGCTATATTGCCAATTGAAGTGGAGTTGAAATCACTTTGTATCATTCTAGAATCTTAGTTGCTAGAAGCTGAGTGGAAAAGGGCCAGATACGAACAACTGGTTACTATTGATGAGAAATGGTTGAAAGCTCTCTATCATTTACAACTTTATAAGAAGCGCATGGCAAATGAATTCAATAGGAAGGTTAAACCTGTAGCCGTACAGGAAGGTGATCTAGTCTTGAAGCAAGTCAGACTAGATATCCATGACCCTCATGGAAAATTCAGATCTAACTGGGAAGGTCTATTTCTGGTTAAAAAGATCCTCTCCAAAGGAGTTGTTCGCATTTCAGATTTGGAAGGCAATGAATTCTTAGAACCCGTCAACCTTGACTAGTTGAAGAAATATTTTATCTAAAGAAAAGGGCAAAAGAAAAGCAAAATAAAAATGAAAAGCCTGGTGAGCTGAAAACCTGTATAATCAGTTTACGCAAAAGTTAAGGCAAATGAAAAATATTTGCTCGATGAATTGAAAATCCACTCGGACGACTCATGCAAAACTTAGAGCTCTTGAAAGCAAAAGGAGAGCGTTAAAATAGTTGATCAGAAAATCTCACACGAGACTGGTCAATAACAAGGGTTAAGTTTGATCCCTATCCAGAACTTTTGTGTTGATTTTAACATTTTCCATGTAAATGTTTTAATTTCATTAATGCAAATGAAACACATGTTCATAAACTTAGCTATAAGTAATACAATCCTCAAACACAAAGCATTATCATCCTTTATTACATATTATTGCCTAATAATCTCTCGTAGTACATGATTCAGGCTTGGCGCAACACCCACAACTTGTATTCATCATTTGTGGCAGATCCAGCTCCAAGAATCTTCACCAGCACTATCCGACGACAAGGCCAAGTCCTCTCCACGTGCTCCACAAAGCAAGGCACCAGCCTTCCTCCTTCAAACTCTGTCAGTCAAGGTATAGTCTGCTAATGGCTATACTGATGAAAATCCTAGTAGGATTGTAGTGCGTGCAATGCCTGAATCCCGACAGTGAGATACAATCTATGTAGGTCATTACAGTCACATGCTGTATGCACCACCAAGGGCAACTCCACCTGATCTCGCACTCAGATCGGGTCCCCATCCACTCCATCTAGCCTTGGAATGTCATAGTCTTTGCCTCGCTGAAGGTATAACCCCTCTGCATGTGGCTATGAGGGAGTTATCTCTATAGATCCCATACTGGTGGTGCTAGGATCCCAAGCTTCTCCTGAAGCCAAATCTGCATCAAGGAGAAATAAAAAAAATAAAATAATAATAAAAAATAAAATAAAATAAAATAAAAGCTCGCTGAGTTGAAAACCTTGCAAAAGCTGCTTAGGTAAAAATTAGAGCGACCCACTGAGCTGAAAACCTAAGGGGGCAGTTCAGGTAAAAGTTAGGGTTTGAAATAAAATTAGTAGCTTGATGAGCTGAAAACCTTGCAAGAGGTGACTCATGCAAAAATTAAGGCAAAAACTCAGCTCTTCTAAGTTGAAAACCTATAAAGGCAGGTTAGAATCATTACCTGCAACAGAAGCAGACTACCATTGAAGCGCTCAGACTGTCCTTGCTTTATTCTGTCTAATCCAATGATTGTTTTTGCTACAATCATAGGAAAAGGGGTCTGAACCTCCACCATTTGGTCTACGACGGGCCTGATCAGCAAATATCCATGACTGGATGGATCGATAAATAGGAATTGTGCCAACAATCCAAATCCAACTACCCTCAGCTATGACGGGTCTTCCACAGATTTTTGGCTACATAGTCAAAAAACAGCAGCAAGATCTACATAGCCATCCGCAGTCAAAAGCGACCTCGTCTCAATCGGGCTAATATCAAAGGCCCTAATCAGATATGAGAATACCTCTCCAATAGGCATGAGCACTATCAGCATCACCATCATGCTACAGGAAACTTCGAGGATAGCATCAAACTCTTCATACATCGGACATAGCTCCACATGTCCGAACCGCAACACGTGAACCTTTGGATCCCAGAATTGCACGGTAGCGTGCAGGAAAGAATTATTGATTGAGACTTAATGAAAGGTCCTCAAGTATTGGAGTCTGATCCTGATTAGTCGACTCCACTCATCATTGCTCCAGCGGGAGAGAGCGGGAAAAGCAAACAGTGATTGCTGAGTCATTGTAATTTTTGCATAGAAAAGTAAATGGGTTATGTTTTGGCAATAAACATAGAACATATGGTATTTATAGTAGCAAGTAGCTTTGGATTCCATTAATAGATCCAAGAGATACACAGTTCAAGCTTTTATCTATTTTCATAGTTGGTACGTAACAACCCTAGTGTACTTGGCACGCAATGCCAGACTGTAACACACTATCTTATTCTAATACAAAAATTACAGAATTTTGACATCATGCATATGGGGATCAGACGTTGCGTCTTCTCTAAGCATCATCTTCATCAGAGTGGTCATCATCAGGACTTGGACTATCTGGAACCTCAATGTTATAACGCTCCAGGTGCGTCGTTAGTCATGCAATCTCATGGCCCATCTGTTTGATCATCTGAACATAATGATCATGTTCATCTCGCTCCACCTGCCTGCTTGACTGCAAACACAAACATATAAGCATATAAGTTATGCATCCATGCATTCCCATGCATTCATATTTATAATAGGTACTCACCTGAACAGTCAACATCTCAGAGGTATAGTAGCGGTACAATCTTGTTAGAAGCCTTAAAGCATCAGCCATGGCATCCCTAGGTACCTGCACAGGTCAAATGCACATAAGAGTACTGAAGTTAGAGCAAATACAGAACACATGCACTCACATGGGTGGTGTTCGGAGGATCAAACTTTATCTCACTCCTTACTAGCATCGGGAAGGAAGTCTCATAGGGATGACCAATCTTGTCATAAGTATAGATTAGTGGATTCTATGGCCATATCATCTAGCCTTCCACAAAGTCTACTAGACGCTCATATCCTGGGGGCACCTCTAAAGTACCAGACATCGACCCTGGTGGGACCATATCAGGTCTAGAATCACGGGATCTTTTCGAGGTATTGCCACCCTGAGAACTACCGACTGTTGACAAACCATGACGCCCACCTCGACTACTATGGAAATCAGGTCTAACTCTGGTCCCACTAGATTTGTCACACTGACCTCTGCATGTGGAAAGCTCCAAGGGTCCTAATAACCTCACCTGAATGAAAGTGGGGTAATCCATTAGTGAATCAGACGGATGATCTCGCCCTGGAACGGCAATCAACCCAGTAATCACCTCTGGGTCTGTATCAGTGCAAGAGGCCTAGAACATCATACGTGGTGGAATAGCCCATGCGGCTCTCTGGTCCCAATTACCAGTCAATCACACGCTCTCCCAAATAGAAGAGTCTACCCTTTGGACTCTCCAATAGCATGTGACGCTCATCCTTGTGCATCAAGCTCGTCAAATAATCCAGCCTTGGAAACATATTGCTCTAAGGATAAGGGTGCACCTATTCCTATAAGACAATCAGACACCTGCTCAGGTATTTCTCAAACCAATTCAATACGATTTAATACTAATTAAATTGTTTCTTTTACCTGATCCCGAGTTAGATTGTTGAGATGCTCCCTCAAATCATCTATTATGTGACCAGGTCTTCGCTTTGGTACACTCTATACCTGCATGCGTGGGAATCCAAATGGTATCCCATGTGGACTTTCGGGTTCTAGTAGCAGCCCAAACTCGTATGCCGTGTTCTGCAAAACCCACTTTAAAAACATCGATTTTTGTAAAACCGACTCGACAACCACTTGCATACCTAAGTCTAGTACTAGCCTAGTACATAATCTAAACCCAACATTGGCCAAAACACACTAAAAACAAGCCTAAACTTCAAAATTGAAAAACTACAAAATCAAATCGAGTTACAGAAAACTCACCTTCTCGGTAGGAGCTCAGGACCGATGAGAGTCTATAGCAAACGTCTCTGTGATTGCATCACCAAAATGAGCACCGAAGTAAGCATGATGGGTCATGTGCTTGGTTAAGGAGTAGCTCAAGATTGATTCAAGGTCCTGGGGGGTTGACTGCATCCTAAAACTGGTCATTTTCAGTAAAAACTTGAGTTTCGGGTGTTCAGAGTTGAGAGAAAATCAATTTGGAAAGGGGAAACCAAATGATTTTTTCGGTTGGGAGGCTTAAAATATAAAATTTTCAAGCTATGTGCACCACACATAGTAGAAAATGCTAATGTGCATCGACCTATAGAGGGGTTTGCTAATGTGCACCACCCCTCCACTAAGATGCACATGAAGAATTAGGCCTCCGGTAAAAATTTCAAAATTTTTAGAGGTCATTTGCTCTATCAAACCCAATTTTCACGACCCGTAGCGTCTAAAAATCTAAAAAATCAGTCAGAGTGCAGCATATTGATGCTCAAAAATTTAGGTATTTTTCCTAGACCATTTTAATACCAATTTCACTGATAAATTCATTTCCTATGTTTGGCATAAACAAGAAATTGATCTAACAGACGATCAAAAATAGTCAAACCTTTGACTTCTGGTCAAACCGTTGACCAGATAGTGTCGCAATCCGGTAAAGGATCCCAAATGCAGTCTTTGGGAATATCAGGCATATATTTGATGGTGCAAGGATTGATCTGATGGTTGATCACCCCGACCCAGCAGACGGTTAAACCTCGGGTCCCATAGTTGACCACATGATCTAGTAGAGATCGCAGAGTCAGGCTTCTGACTCTTAAACCCTAACCATATGCATCTAAATGCCGACTTCAGATGATGAAACTCATAAAGAAGCCATCGGTCTCGCAGTGACCACCAGTCAGCCCTGATCGAAATAGCCTAAACGCCGGGCCCCCAATGACAGAACTAGGATTTTTACTAGTCAAAACCATCGACCAGAAAATATCAAAGACCCAACAGAAGATCCCAAATGCCATTTTGGAGATATTTGACATTTTTATGATGGCGCAAGCATCGACCCAGCAGACGGTCACCCAGGTCCCACAGTTGACCATTCGATCCAGTAGAGATCACAGAACCAAGCCTTTGATTCCTAAATCCTAGCAGTAGGCATCTGAACGCTGATTATAGATGATTTTAAGCCTTGCAGCATAGCCATCGGTCTTGCAGAAGACCTATGATCAGCATTGATCACTTCAGCCCGAGCACCGGGCTCCCAGTTGCAGCATTGGGTTACACGCCTCAACGCGAGCATTCTAAAAGCCTCAACGTAAGCACACTGCAAGCCTCAACATGAGTATCAGGCCTCGACATGAGCATCGGTTAGGTACCTTTCCTACTTCCTGTGAAAAGTCATTTATGATCATATCTCATTTTGACAACGTGCACTTATGTCGCCTCAAAATGGTCCTGATCAGGGGGCAAACTGTTGACCCTGACTTTTCACCCTCGTGCAATTTTGCATTTCTATCGATTCGGTTCAGTATTAGTCCCCGACGTCGACCCTGATAGTGTATATATGCTTGCTCAGCTTTCTTTGAGTGTTCTAGTGCATAGAGCACATCGTAGTTAGTGGGGCCCACCACGAGCTTCCTTTGAGCATTCTAAACATGCAAAATGCACTGAATGCATAGCACTACATGCATAACACTTCGGTGGAAGAAAAATGCTCAGCAGGGCTCATGTGTTGGTGGGGCCCACATGCGGGTCCGCAGGCGGGGCCTATCTGGTGGGGCCCATATAAGAATAACATACTAATAATGTCCTGCAACATCAAATGATGTTTAATGGACATGCAGGGCACATAGCATGCAAAATACTACATTTTAGGCATGCGACACTATTTGCCCGAAATAGGACATGGGTGAGGCCTACCGCCTGGGGTCCACTATCCCTATCAGCCTATTTTTTATATTCTGTGCATATAGAATACATTACACATGCACCTACATAAAGCATAGCATACTTGGCATGCAAAATGCCACATTCCGGGCACGCTACACTGTGGGGCCCACCGAAGGCACTGGTGGAGCCCACCACCTATGTCAGCCTATTCTATGTGTTCTGTGCGCACAAAACACATTCTATTCATGCCTGCATGAGGTAAAATACTTGGCATGCAAAATGCCACATTCTAGGAACATCATACTGTGGGGCCCATCGAAGGCATTGGTGGGGCCCACTACCCATTTTAGCCCATTCTGGGTGTTATGTGCACAAAGAACACATTTCATTGATGTCTGCACGAGGCACAACACTTGGCATGCTAAATGCCACATTTCGGCCACATAGCATTGTAGGCTTAAAATGGGCCCATTAGTGGGACCCACCACTCGGGGTCGAATTTGGCAAAACTCGAAACTGCAAAATGCTTCAGAATGTCAATTGCATCTCATTTGACATATGGTGTGCATCCCGTTTTACCCGTACGAGCTGGCACACATAGGGCAAAAATGCTATATGCATAGCATATAGTACTATGCACTATGCATATGGCTTAAAAAGATGTTCGGTGTAGAGCCTTCTCAGGACCAAACCGAATGTGAGCCATATTACACAATGCCTTAGGACATAAAATGACTCTCTTAGGGCACGGGGCACACATCCTGATGTAATCATGGTGGGCCCCACGCGATGGGTCAAAAGGTGATGTGCTGCACACATAGACTATGTGTGGCGCACATAGCATGATGTGCACCACACATTGCCTAAAAATTTTAATATTTTGGACAGAAAATTACAATTTTACCAAACCCTAATTTTGCTCTATAAATATAGAGCTTGGGGTCTGAAAAAAAGGGGTCCAAAATTTGCTAAATCTAGCTAAACTCCCAAAATTTCCTCTCAAAATTAATTAATCACTTAATTAATTAAATCCTTAGGATCTAGAGACTAATTAACACTAGTTAGGTTCCCTAAGCATGATTGGAGTGAATATTTTGAAGATAACCCTACTGCCAAGAGGTAATTTTTCAATTTTCTTTTGTTTTTCATGGATTTTTGCATAAATCTCCATATTTTTGCTTGATCTTCTTGTGATTGGCCTCAATCATGTGTTTTTATA
Source organism: Dalechampia spathulata (assembly GCA_948192965.1). NCBI lineage: Eukaryota > Viridiplantae > Streptophyta > Magnoliopsida > Malpighiales > Euphorbiaceae > Dalechampia > Dalechampia spathulata. Next base: position 7,979 of record CANYBF011508965.1, on the reverse strand, counting down.
ATTTTCTCATGCTATTGAGTGTCCAAAACACTTATTTCTGGCTCTGATATGCCTAGATCCGGGCTGGAAATCAAGTTTTTCTGAAAAACCTTCATTCTGCTACTGTTTTTCAAGGCATATGTTGCGCATATGACCTTATGTGTGCCACATATAGCACATGTGTGGCGTATATAGGACTATATGCGGCACACATAGAGCCAAAAGTTTTCAAAAATTGCCCGATTTTGCTTATTTTCGGCTCTGATCCGATAATTCCAGTAGCATTTTAGGCTTTCCTATGCTTCTAGTGCTCTGGATCTTTCGTAAATCTTCTAGATCTAACACATTTCAACTATGAAATTTTGTTTTTCAAATTAAATGCACTTCCACTCTTCAAAAATTCATTTTCTGGCTTCAATCTGCCTAGATCGGGGCTGGATCTAAGGTTTTTACTGAAAAACTTTAATTTCCTTGAATTTTTCTCATCATGTGTGCCATATATGCCATCATGTGCGCCACACATAGCCTATGTGTGGTGCACATGGGTCTATGTGCTACGCACATCGACCCTAAAATTTCCTGGAAATGCACATTTCTTTCATTTTCTCACCCGATCTGATGAGTCCAGTAGCATTTGAGGCTTATCCATGCCTCTAGTGTTCTGGATCTGTCAAATATTGTCTAGATCTAATTAATTTTAGCCTTAAAATTAATTATTCAAGTTAATTACATAATTACGTGTTTGATTTACAAATTCGGAGGCCGATTCGAATTCAAAACAAGGTACTACCTTAATCAAACTTGCTGTATTTAATCTATAAATCATTTTTATACTGATAAAATTGATTTTTATGTAGATTGGCTTGCTATGTGTGCCACATATCATGCCATGTGTGCTACACATAGCTCATATATGGCGTACATAGCATAACGCGCGGCGCACATCTCTTGCATTTTCTCGAAAAACTCGTATTTTTCTATCATATTTTAACGTATTTTGATTTTTCCAGTGGCATTTGATGCTTCACAATAGCTCAAGTGTTCTGGATTTTTCATAAAATAATTACATTTAATTAATTTTGGTCTCAAAATTAATTTTTATGATCAAATATGTATTTGGCTCATATAAAAAATGATTTTTGAAAGGATTGGATTTAAATTGGTTGAGTGGCTTTCTCCAATAATTTTTATATGATGTTAGCCCTCCCATTTAATTTTTCATGATCAATTAAAAATAATTTTGCCTAAAATTATTTTTATTTTCATGAATTTTCATGACTCGACTCGTATAAATTCGTATGATTATCGCCAAATAATTGTTGGATTTTGACTCTTGGTTTATGCCTTCACATAGTATTAGACTAGTCAAATAAATCCTAAATTCATTTGCTACTAATGAATTTATTGTGTTTATTTTGTATAATTCCATTTGTGCATTTTCGGATCATGCCGCCCGAGGAGAAAATTCACCCGAGGAGGAAGGGACGTTACTTAACATCCCAAAATTATGTATGTTAGGACATTTATGTAATAGGATAGGATTATTATTGGCTTGTAATAATTAATCCCCCTTAAAACCCTCGATTTCCTCGATCCCTTTCACTGGCCGTTATTATTTTTGACTCGTGGATGGTATTATATTTGCTTGAATATGTATGCCATAACATGTCATATGCCACACCACACACTACTATGCCATGTCATGCATATGCTATGCCATAATATACCATATTTTGTATGCATATATATATAAGTATGCCAATACAATTCCAACACACCAATACGCCAAGTAATACACGTAGTTTGCCACTATGCCATGCCATGGCATCTTATCATGACATTTCATATGCCATATCGTATGCCATGACATATACCAGGTTGAATACATATTCACATATGCATCACTATGCTATGTCATGCATATGCCATGCCATTACACACATTATACTATGTCATATCATGCATATGGTATGTCATTCACTATGCCATGTCATGCATATGTCATGCCATACATCACTTCATATATCATGCATATGGTATGTCATTTACTATGCCATGTCATGTATATGCCATGCCATATATCATTTCACATGTCATACACATAATATGTTTTGCATCATTTCACATACCATGCATATGATATGTCATCCATGCTACATGTCATACGTATGCCATGTCTTGCATTACCTCACATATCATGCATATGATATGTTATTTCCTTTACATATCATGCATATGATATGCCATTCATTTCACATGCCATACATATGCCATGTTATCTATTCCGCATGTCACGCGCATGTCATGCCACTCACTTCATACACCACGCACATTCTATAATGCTAAAATGATTCAAAAACGCTAACGTATTACGCTATACGTGCTACTTGTCATGATTATATGCTTATATGTCATGTTAGGTTGCCATATCATGCATATGATATGTCATCACATTCACATTCACATGTCATGCTTATGCCATGTTATTTTATCGCTACTTCGCATGCCATGCATATGCCATGCCATCCAAATGCCATATAGCATTATATATCATTCTACGTGCAACCTTACAACGCCAAATCGTATGTCGTACTGTGTACTTACATTTACGCTCATATGCTTGTCTGCTTAGGATAATTAATCCCAACTATAATGGTAAAATCGATTTTGGAAACTCATAGAAATAGATCTCCACCACCCGAATCCAATCTCTGAAGGGTTTAACTAGCACTCATGTTATGGGTCGGTTGGACCAATTCGAAACCATCCAGTGGTGACTCCTTTGCGACTCTTTTGAGTCCGTATCATTCCCTGAGGGAACCCCTCAGGAAGATTACACTTTCACTCCAAGTACGATCCCCCGTCTGTGATCCTCGTAAGCCTCACTCTGGCCCCCGGTAGAAACCAGCGCTCATAATCGTATATACACTCATATATACATATATATTCGATTTGTATAAATTATTTGTACTCATATGAATTTATACGATATCATGAAATTATGTTCTCAATTAATATATTTAGATGTCATATTAATTCTTATATGTTTATACATATAATTCATATACGTATAAAATAATTTATGTATCTTATTTTATACGATCGTTTGCATGATCAATTAATTCTACGACCTGTTAATTATCTCGATTAATGATGCTTAAATATTTTAAGCGTACTCAATATTATTTTTATCAATTATTATTGATGACATATCCTTTGAATTATCATCGACTTTAAGTCATTAAATCATCCTTTCGATGACATGTATATTTATTATCGTATCATGTAATACGATCAACTATTTTTTAGTGGTCTCATAAAATTCTCATCATTTCTCCATAAAATCATATATCATAAGGCATATCATTTATTTATTATTGCATGCATAATTCATATAAAATCATAATTCATAAATTTACAACCACATCATCATCCAAATTCAACATGTATAAATCATAGCACATCATACGTATACTAACAGTGTATGCCTAAAATGAGGATGTGACAATGTGTAAGTGTTTGGAAGGGAGTGCAAAGCCCATTCCAAGATTGATCTGTATACCTCCCATTATAAGACTTTAAATTATGTTAAGATGCATCCACTTTAATTCTATTCAATTAGACCAAAACCATACCATAAACCCCTATGCACATGGAGGAAGACTTAAGCAGCTCAAAATTTATGGAGCAAACTTATTGAATTATAAATTCAACAAACCAAATGTATTAGTATATTGTTGAACGTTATGAGGGATTGATAGGTTCATACACAACACTTGAGAAATTGAATCATTATACCTTATCATAAAGAAATATTTCCTTACATGAACCTATGTATCTTAAATTTTGGCTAAATAGTAGAGGATTATCTTATGAATGAATGATCCTAAGTTAATGGAGTTAAATTGCTGCTTGGAATTTAATATTAATTGAAATAGATACATATACATGTATATATATTTGTATAGCAAGTAGTGTGTGAGCCAACTATTAAATATTTATGAAAACACCTTATTTAAGTTAGGAAGGAGGGTTGATATAAAGCCTAAATAAGCCTTAGGTAAGTAGAAATGAGTGCACCAATGGAGCCACTCAAGTGATGTGTTTGCTTTGATCATTTTAGGAGGCTAGATTAGTTTAACATATCTTATATTTGGACCACTCCATACATAAAAAGAGGTGGCATAACTAAATCATAAAGTTAACTCATAAACAAGCAATAAAAGAGAAGCTAAAGTGCCAATTAGGTTAAGGAACGCTATATAACAAAAGTCATAAACTTGATTAATTAATAGATGTAAATGTTATATTTAAATATAGAATGGAGGTGCACATCATAAGAATTAGAAATTGGAAGTTGCAAAACATATGCTATAAGGATAGCTTCACCTTATTATAAGTCAATGAGATGGATTTGTGTATACATTTAATTTCTTAGTCTAGCTAAAGGTGTTGATTGATAAAGTATTTAGATGGTATATAAAGAACCACAACATGTCATATGGAATGCGTAACTTAAATGAAGAATAGTATGAAGGGTTAACTCATAAATTCAATATACAATTTAATATGAGTACTTGTATGCATATGAAATGTCTCTGATGATTCCTAAGTATTTCATCCAATAAGACTTTATTTAAAATTATTAATCGGGTTGAGAGTTATGAATAGAATGTGAATGAACATGCATCTGAATTGTCACACCTTACCCTCTTTATAAGGCATGACATGCTCCCGTAATATGCTTAATAGATTCCACTTCAACACTAGAACCCGCTAAACATATCACAAAGGATGTTAAAGATCAATTATCGAACTCTCTTTATAAACTAAAAAAATATCAAAGAAAACAATATTGAAATCATATGCCAAACGCAGCGGTATAAAATTTTGATTACATTTTTAGTTGTGAAAATGAGGAAATTTAAAAATTTTACTATCTTTCAAATAAAATTTTTTGATGTATAGTTTGCAAATATGAAATAAAATTTTTACATAATTAAATACATAAGGATATTTTAGACAGTAATCTTTTAAAAACAAACATTCAACTTAAATAAAATATAATATAAAACATAGAATAAAACCAATATAAGTAGTGTGATCTGCCTCTGGGTATCTATTTTATAGTTGCATACTTACATCATAACTGATATAAATAAACAAAACATGATTACTACCTAAAGACTACTCTTTAGTACTTTAGCTTCGTAGGTGCAACCTAAACTAATCTTTACTCTTATCAACTTTCTAATGTGCGTTCAATAAAATGAATGTAGAGTATAAACTTAGTGGTGCATAATAAATAACAATAAATAACAGTATTAGAAACAAATCATAAAGAAAAACCCTACATCAAATACCGTTTTAAGTATAATGTAAAGTATAAGGATTAGATAACATAACTCATAACCATAAATCATTTCATGATAAAATGGGCAATAATAACATAATTGTCAAATTATGTTTAACGATATCATCAATGTTATGCTCAATAATTTCATCTGTCTGTATCACCAGTTACAGTAATCGAGTCCCTACAATCTGAATGGGAGAACGGGTCTCAATCCTAACCCTAGGTGATCAAAATATACTAGTGTGCATACCTCTTATTGGGGAGAAACCATATATCTCAACCTTTGACATAATAAGGCTCACTGAGGAGGGACCAAATATCTCAACCTCCGACCTAATGATTTATCTATATGTATATTATATCATTATCACATTTATTATCAAGGTAATATGAAAACATAATTTTAGAAACATTTCATAAAATCATAAATCAAATTTTATTAACAATGCCCATTAAAAAAATATATTTACTCTTAAAGAAATCTATAAACAATTATAAATCATTTTTGTAATCAATCATAGAAAATAAAATCAAACCATAGAAAATAGACAATTAAATATTTGTTTCAAATAAAATCATATTAAATCAAACACATTTTATATTTATTATGCACGTACTTCTATATGATGTTTCCTCCACTTCTTTTTCTTTTCTCAATTCACTTCCTCTAACTCCCTCAATTGCAATTACATAATTGTACAGTGCTTATCAAAATAAGCCTTTAAAATTCTCTTTTTCAACTACCATAAAAATTATAGAATAACCAAATTCTACGTCCCATTTTCAAATCTCTTCCAACATCATAATAAATTTAACTTCCAAATAAAACACATTTTAAACATCCTTTTTCATTTAATTCAACCTCTTATCCAAATTACAGAATCCTGATGGAATTTCTATAGAGTTCCATCTTTAATTTGGATATTCCAAAATCAGTTCTTCATAAACTATATATCCACCTGCAGAAGACATATTTCCCTTCCTTTAAAATACCATTTCCACACTCCACAACACAAATCAACATAACATATATGATGTTACATGTTATTTCAAAATACAATTCATCATAATTTATTCCATCGATACCCTGTCCACCTAAAATTTTTCACACTTTTTATCAAATATCATTCATTTACAATCATTAAAACACATTTCTAACACCGTACACATTCAAACACATTAAAGACTATAAAGATCACTATAGACCAAATTTCAATATTTTCATTCTCATTGGATCTTCTTGAATTTATTCATTTTTAACACTTCTAATCACCATTTTTCATTTTAACTCACATTAATATACATTCATTTCAAGTCTAAGCCTTCATACACGCATATTTTCTTCTTTGGCCGAATTTACTAATGCATTTTCCATTATTCCACTTAAATTCATTCATAATTCTTATTAGAATCATTAATCTTAATACATTCTCTTTCATTCCTAAGCATTTAATTAAATTAATTCACATGTCCATGAGATTTCCTTCTTGACCAAATTCTTCCCTTCCTTATACATGATGTTTTACATCATTTTAATTCAAACCAAAGCTTAAATCATAGTAAATATAAGTTATCCTACCTTATTCTACCATTAGATCAACCTTAATCAAGAAAACCCCAAAAATCCCTAATTTTTCTTTTACTTCCACTAACTTAATCTTCCATTTTCTCATGTTAAAACTTATATCAAATGATAGATAATTGAAAATTACATCTTTTTCCATGAAAATCTTGAAAAAAATCATGAAAAATGGTAAAGAATTACCTTAAAAAGATGATTTTCCCTTCTTTCTTCTTTCTTTTTTATGTATTTTGAATTTTCTCTCTTCCTTCAACGTATTAATGTAAGACATAACTTACTTGGAAAAAGTACCACTTTAGTCCTTAAAATTTTGAAAATTTTCACCTTAAGTCCTTAAACTTTCAATTTTACCACTTAGATCCTTCCATAAACCTTCAATTATTATAAATCAATCCCTCAACTCCTATTATTTGTAATTTAGTCCCTAAATTCTCACTTCCCTAAATTACACTTACATATTTTCCATATTACCAACTTTACCCTTAAACAATTCTAATAATTCCATTTACATCCTATTCAATATCCTTAACTCTATTTTAATCTCAAATACCTTTATAAAACATAATGAAGTCCCCTTTTTACTCTGATCATGATTCCAGAACTTAAATCGTCTAAATCGGTCTACGCCATTGAAAATCGTGCACTTCCTGAGGAGGTCACCCATCCTCCTTTATTAAGCACATTTAACTTTAGTTCATTTAATTTGTATATTAAACTTGGTTTCTATCATGAATAATATTCTGTCATACCATACTCCTTGACTCAAATATGTTCTACTTAGTCTCTGCGATTAACCCGATTACACGTATATAGCTTGACATTAACTTAAGTCCATTTTTCCTAATAACATGAATGATTTGTTTAGTTAATTAATTATGACTAGAAGTAATATATAAAATAAGAAATAAATGTAAATGGGGGTGAAATCCCTACAATTGCTGGCAACACGTGCGGTTTATAGTGGTTCGGCTAACTCTTGCCTACGTCCACTTTCTCCTAAGTCTCTACTTAGGGTTCCACTAAAAACTCAATCAATTACAACAAAGGATTCACAAATGAATC
>CANYBF011508869.1:0-42177 GCA_948192965.1 Dalechampia spathulata | reverse complement strand
TCGCGGTTAATTTAGCGTCAAATGGTTTAGCGACGGAATTTTGCCGTCGCTAAATCCGTCGCTATATGATATAGCGACGGCAAATACCCTTTTAGCGACGGCAAATTGCCGTCGCTATCTCCCACATTTTTTGTTGTGATCTAAAATAATATTAAAAAATTATTTAATTCAAAAATTTAAATTATTAGATAAAATTTAATAAATAATTTTATATTTCTAATAGAATAATCCTGAAAATTTCTGATTTGGGAATTACAAAAAAAATTCAATATTACAAATATTAACAAAATTATAGGACCAAAGTATTATTAGGCTAAATTATATTAAACTTGGATTTATTCGATTTAAATTTCTTAAAAATAAGTAATTATTTTGATTCAATTTAGTTTTAAATAAAAATGTTTCAGTTTAGACATTGATTTAATTTAATTTTAGTAAATGATTATTTAATGTTTATAAAATTTGTAAAGTGAAAAAAATAAGTTGAACCACTAATTTTAATTTTAAAAATTTTAAATCTAAATAATTGACAATACTTAAATGTATGTATATATATATAACAATTAATTCATTTAAAAATTACTAAATTGTAAATTATAAAATTAAAAATCCAAACCATCAACTTTGATTTTTGATTTAAGAACATTTATAACAACTAAAACTAAGCCTATTATATGAAATTAATTATCGAAATACACCCATTGGTAGTTTTTTGTTCTGTTGGGAGAAAATCCACCGTCATTAAAAAATTATACAAAAACCTAAAAATGAAAAAAATAAGTGATTTGATATCAAATTATTTATATTCATGGAAAGATATCAACGCTTTATTATATAAGAAAAATAAATATTGTTGAATTAATAAAACTTTAATATCACAATATCTTATATTAATTTCACATGTTATATAAACTAAAAGAAGTACGTTCCAATATTTAAAAAATTATAAAGAATAAAATCATAAACTTAACTTATATCTTAAGTTATTAATCAAATACGTCTCTCTGAAGTTATTTTATATCCATTCTTCTTAACTTTCATAATTTAATATTCAAACTTACATCTCCATGTTGTCTTCTTTCTCTGACTAATTTCATCTATTTATTAGACATTTTTCACCTTAACTTTAGTCATGAATGTTGACCTAAATTTTCCAAGGCTCACACCAAAATCCAGTTTCCATCTTGTACATACACTGATTCCATATATAATTGAATCCAAGTCACTACTACTCAACATACATAACTATAACTTACTCTTTCGTAGTGACCCTTATAAATCAACACAACCACCAAACATTGTATCCATGCTCCTCTTAGTCAAACCATCCATTGTTGTTGATATTCAATCGATTGATTCCATTAATTGTTCCAACTGAATTATAAAACTTACTAGAATGTTTTCTAAAATCTAATAAATACTTATTTCAATCTAATTATGTGTGTTTACTCATCTTAACTTACTGAATTGATCCTCTTATACGTGCAAGTTGTATTGTGTGAGCTCTCGTCTCTCACACATTTAAAAATTTATAATCAAATTAGATAATCTCAACAGTAATCACACTCAATTTTAAATTAAAAATATAAATTATTACCATTTAAAAATGCAAAATTTGATCGGGTGAGCAACAAAAGCAAAAGAATATGAAGGCTACTTTGGAAGGAACAAATGGAAAAGAAGACATGTATAGAGTTTGGAAGAGAATCATGAAGCAGATTGTTTTAAAATCTGAAGTAGAAAGAGGAGTCGCCATGAAATGGAAGCTGACAGAAAAGCATGCAGCAATGGGTCCATAAAAACTAGTGGTGGCGGGCTGAGATCGACCCACTAATTAATTAATTAACAATAAACAAATCATCTTGGTTGAAGCTGCACCTCTTCGCCATCCACTTTGCATATTGCATCTTATACAATTTCCCACTACTTTGCCTTTTCCATATCCCTAGTATTTCCTTTCCCTTCGCTTCATATTTGTTTTGTTTTTCTTTTTCCAAATTACGATTAAAAATTAATATGTCGATTCAATTCGAATGCATGAGCATGAGCATAATCTATCACAGTAAGTGTGAGATGAATCTTTCCAAATCAAAAAATCTTTATGAAAAGTAAAAGAATAGGAAGCTTTTAAATGAAAACATAAAATTCTGAGTACTTTTGGTTGGGTAGAGCATGTGATCCAAATGTACATCGAAATGACAAAAGCTGACTTTAGAAAGAGGTTGTAGTTCTATTAGTAAAATTCACTACCACGTATTCATAACCTCAAATGAATTACATTGTCGGAATTCGATTCCACATCCAGTCAACTTGTAAAAGCTGTCTATATCGTTACCACCCCAGCCTTCTCTTTCTCCTCCATCTTCCATCTCCTTAATCTCTCCAATAAGTATGTAAACCTCATTCGTTTCATGATTGATTATAAGAAGCTAGTAAGCATTTCAGAATTATAGAAACTCGACAGTATTATATGTGAGCATTTTAGAATCATAAAAAGCAGATGCATTTATTATATGATGTTAGATGATAAAGAAGATTAGGATGAAGAAATATTCTAGCAAGATATTGAGTTTTGGCAAAGGATTTGTCATATTTTGTTCAAGCAATATTTGAATTCCATTATCAAAGCTTACGTACCACATTTAAACAAAACATAAAGCATCCTACACAAATTCCCTCTATGTTATTTTTTTTATGCCCCATTCTCCATTATTTTATCACAACTATCTCATCATCAAAAGTCATCTAAAAGATGGCAATTTTCAACGGTTCATATTTTTCCATCCCATAACAGCACCTCAAATTGTTAAACTTATATACTATCCCCACATTTTCACCCTCAACTTTTAAATATAGTTTAATCCCATCATTTTCATTCAATTAACTCAAACGATTATATTTTAAGAGATTTAAAATCATAATTTTAAAAGATTTAATTGACTACCTTTAAACATATTCTTTTATTATTATTATTTAATTTGCAACTGCCTAAGTTCAGGGGTTTATTTGAACTTTTGATTTGTCAAGTATTGTACTTAGTTCAACAATTTTTATTGGGTCATTTCAATCATGTTGGTTGTAGCCACATCAGTTAACTAGTTCATAAATTTTAAAAAATTCAATTCTTCAATTTTAATTTTTTAAAACTATTGAACTTGGACTTAAATTATTATCAACCATGTATCAATTACTTATAAAAATGATAGATTAATCATTCATTTTTTTATTTTAATCATTATATAAAAAATTTTCTATGGATATAAATAAAAAGTTTGATTTTAGATAAATATATGCACAAAACTGTTTTAAAAAGAATATAAATAAAAAATATCAAAAAAATATTTACTTATCAATTATAAATTATCGAAATATATATGATATATATATATATGAATGATATCAATTTATCAGATAACCAAATGTAACAATATTTTCAAATAAAAAATCATTAAAAATTAAAATTAATATTCTAAACATTTATCATTAATTTCAAATTTCTTTCTTAATTTTGGTTGGATTCGCGTGTTTTTTTTTTAAAAAAAGAAAACTTCTACTTGTACGTTGTTGTGATCTACCTAGCAAAACGAGAAACCAGCGCATAAAATTGAGATTCTCACGCGTCATGCATGAAATTGTACCCCACTCTCGATCTCCCCACATGCTCTACGGTATTAGCACGAGGGGCAATACATATCGAATGGAATGGAGATGCTTTTAAATTTTGATCAATAAGAAATGAATATATACTATTTCGTTTTAAAAAACAATTAAATTTTAATTTAATAGATAATTATATGATAATAATTTTAATTATTTGTTGTATTTAAAATGATTTAGATTCATTTAATATTATCTATAATATTAGCTAAATCATGAAAAATATTAATCCTAATATACTAATTGGAGGATGCTTTCATTTATGACGATGATGCCAGAAAGAATTTTTAGGGGCAGGATTAAATACTATTTTATCATAATTAAAAATTATATCTCATTAAATTTCTAAACTATAAAAAATTAAATTAAAATGAATAAATAAATTATTATTAATAATAGTAGTAAACTTATTTTAAAGAAAATGCTATAAATCTTAAGATAAAAAATTTTAACTATTTGATAAAAATATTGTAAATTAATAATTTATAATCTAAAATTGAACAAATATTTAAATAATACAAGATAAAAGGAGTGGATTAATTAAAAAAAAGTAGGATTAAAATTTAGTATTATGAGGCTGAAAGTGGATTAATTCATTTTTTGTTGTCAGGGAGTGTTGTTGGGAGTGATGATAAATAGTTGGCTGAGTAGCAGAGCTTACAACAGCCAGTGAAGACGTTGGAGGGGCCAAACAGCACAGAAACCACACGTCCTGTGAAGGAAAGTGATAAAGACACGCGATTATCAGAGAGTGAGATTCAAAGTCATACATGTTCTTCTTACAACAATTTGTCAGATGAAAGGTGTTTGGTCGCCGCGTCATTTCTCCATAAAATAACCTGTCGATGGTTCTATTCCCTTCAAGGTTTTCTTCTTTGTTGTTTTTATTGAACTCTCAAATCTAGTTCGCCAGTCCCATCTCTCCTCAGCGTAGCCAAACACAACACTGAGTAAAGCTTCCGGCTAAATGCAGAGCCATCCACCCAATAAACACAAGCATGGTTTGTTTTCTTTTACTTTCTCTTTTTCTTTCATTAATCCTTTCTTTTACCGTGTTGGGTTTTTGATTGATTCTTCATTTCTTTACTCTATCCGTTTTGTTTGATCGGTATTCTTTCACTTACAAAAATTTCAAGTGCTTCTAAAATTAAAGAAAAAAAAACTGTCAGCTTTTGCCTTACAAATTCTTGAATTCTGGAGTGCTTTTAAAATGAAAATTTGGGAGCTTCCCTTCCAGATACAGACACCATTTCTTCTTTTTAATCTACTAACTAATACCAGTTTTCTCCAAGAATCTGCCTGTCTCTCTTTGGTGACCTCCTCTATACCAAGTTGCACGATTTAACTTCTACATAAATTTGTGCTAATGTTAAAGCAGCTCATAAACCATAATCATCTTCTTTATTGTTTTAGCTCTAAACCTTTCTTCCTTCATTACCATCTGCTTTATCTCTTCCTTTGCTACTCGTCTTTTGTACACAATCCATTTTCCTCTGCCCATTTGATTAAACAGTAATATGTTAACCTGAAGGCCTTTTCTTTTTTCTTCTTCTTTTTTTTTTCTCTATTGCTGGGTCTTTTATGGAATCACTGTGTTGATGGTCAATTACCTGTCATGGTGACGGTGATGGGTCAATTAAAGTAAAAAAGCCAGGAATGGTTTTTGCATTTCCTTGTCTACTTGAAAATTGAATCTTGCTTGGTCTGTTCTGCTTCGGTCTCTTAAAAATGCCACTTGCGTAGTGCCAGCACAACTTTCTGTTTGTATTTACCTACCTCAGGCTGCCATTTTCTCCCATGTCGTTTTGGATCAGTATTGCTTTGGTCCCACTTGTTTTGTATATATCATTGAACTTTTGATTAGGGAGACTGGAGTTCAAACAATTTACGCAAGTAATCAAAATTCAAATCTTAATCTATATCCTTTTAAAACTGAAAATCTTAGGTTTTGCCGGTTCTTTGAAAATTCTAGTCTTTCTTCTACGTCTAATACTTTTCGCTTTGTGGGTATTAATCATTGCTGCTAATTAATGAGCAAGTTCGTCTCTTTATTGTCTATATCCTTGTCTTTGGGTTTTTTTGGTGGTCCTGCAAAACTTTAATGCATTACCACCACACCTTATGTTTAGTTCCTTGTGGACAGCAATTTGAACTTTTCTCTACTGCGAATCGAGTAGCTTTTTGTAAGTGAGATTTCAATACATATAGCAGCAATTTATGTGTTTGTTGTAGCAATGATAATAAAGCTAACATTTTTGCGGGTATACTTTCTATGTGTAAATCGTAGCAAATTAAATTCTTTTCCAAGTTTCTCTTTTGCTTGCTAGATAGGAACAAAGTTTCAATAAGCACTGTGTAACGATGAATTGATTTATTCCATTGCTGGCTTGTTGCAGATACTGGTATGAACTGAACATGTAAGCCTGTTTGTCGACACCAAGGGGGCTGCTACGCTGTAGTGACTGAGTTAGATGCCTGCCTAGCTGAATCATCATCAACAGATTGTTTCTTGTCTTCCTTGAACAAGGTATCAATTTTGTTCGATCAACTTGCATTAAGAACAAATGTAACAGTTCCTACAGTCCTGCCTTTTCTTTTAGTCTATGAATTATTGCTTCGATCCAACTTTTAATTTACTTCTTGTCCATTGAAATCTTGCTTTCAAGTTCTTTTGGAGTGGTGAACGATTTTAATCATGGCTAAAATCAAGGTGCTACACTTTTTCACCATTTTGAGACAGGACAAGTTCAATGGCTAAAGTTTGCTGGCCGTACTTTGATCCCGAGTATGAGAATTTGAGCACTAGAATCAATCCTCCTAGGTAATTTACCAGCAATAGGATGACTGTTCTAAAGCTATTTTCCATTCTTTTCGGTTGTTTCCTCACTTATTTTGCCACGTTTTTCTGATTTTGCTTGCAGGGTATCAGTTGATAACACCACCTGCAGTGACTGTACTCTGATAAAGGTACCATAATTCACTGTAGCTTTCAATAATTACGCTTCCTCATAATCATCATAAATAATCTGACTACAGTCCTGCAAATACCATATTGTATGGAATCGAGGACAAATGAGATACCTGAATTTCTCATGGAGATTCAACTTGACATCAACTTTTGAAAAGATTCGTCATGCTTAGTCTTATCAGTAGTAGCATATATATATGTATATATATTAATGGACATTCATCGAATGTGATGTACATAGGTTGACAGCATGAACAAACCAGGAATTCTCCTGGAAGTTGTGCAAATTCTAACTGATCTTGATTTCGTCATCCCCAAAGCTTACATCTCCTCAGATGGTGGATGGTTCATGGACAGTACGTATATATTTGTTAACATCCATGTTCATCGATGATTGAATTAGAGTTTTTTTCTTATTATGCTCCTTTTGCAACTTATCATCAAATTCTGAATCAAGGTTTTTCCTTGAACAGTATTTCATGTCACTGACCAACAAGGGAATAAGATTACTGACAGTAAAACAATTGACTACATTGAAAAGGTGTGCACTTGTTCTTTGTCTTCCCTACCTATTTTGCTTCAACTTTAATGCAGAACAGGAGAAACTAGCTATTATTGGAAAAGTGAGCTCTTGCATTAAATGAATCCTATAAAATCACTTCAAAGTTTATATTTGATCCTTCTTTCTTCAGAAACTCTTCATCCTATGGGATGTCCTTCAAAACAAATGATCTCTTTGGTATTTAATCAGAAGTCAGCACCTTGAAATTGTATCTTTGTCTCCTTCTATTATCTTTTCTGCTGATGAAATTAAACTGCTCATCATTGATGGCATTCAATCAGTAATTCCATTTCCCACCCATCACAGAATCAAAGGGAGTGCACAATGCGGGTTCTTAATACACGATATGATTATGGTCTTATGTGACTGATATATCTGATTTTACACCATCCATATTAATTGAACAATTTATTTTATCTTTTTTCCTCTTAAAAAGCAGGCTCTAGGACCAAAAGAATACAACAAAGATGAATTGAAAACCTGGCCAGGAAAACGGGTAGGAGTTCACTCCATTGGTGATTACACAGCCATTGAACTCATTGGCAGGGACCGTCCAGGTCTCTTATCTGAGATCACTGCTGTACTTGCCAACCTTCACTTCAATGTGGCTGCTGCTGAAGTATGGACACATAATAGGAGAATAGCATGTGTTGTTTATGTGAATGATGACACCACATGCCGTGCAGTTGATGATTCTACCAGATTAGCTGTTATGGAGGAGCAGCTTAAGAATATTCTACGTGGGTGTGAGGATGATGAAAAGGCTTCTCGTACCAGTTTCTCTATGGGGTTCACCCACATTGACCGTAGGCTCCATCAGATGTTTTTTGCAGACAGAGATTATGAAGGTGGAGTAACAAATGAAGTTGATGATCCTCTTTCCTTCAAGCCAAAGATCACAGTAGAGCGTTGTGGGGAGAAGGGATACTCAGTAGTTAGTGTTCGCTGCAAAGATCGAGCGAAACTGCTGTTTGACATTGTCTGCACTCTCACAGACATGCAGTATGTTGTTTTTCATGCCACAATATCATCTGATGGCCCCTATGCATCGCAGGTATATTTATCTCTTCTCGTTTTGAGCATGACAATTGCTTCTTCATCATATCAAGTAAGTTGAGTACAAGTGGCTTTCTTGTAAAAGAAAAAGACAGGCTGCACTGTAAAAGCTTTGATCCTCTGATTTTTATGATATTGCATTAGCGACTAGAACATTTATTTGACATGAGATTTAAGCTCATAAATTCATTGAAATGCTTATGTGAAGCAACTATTTGGTGAAGGTTCAAGTAGATTAGTGCCATAACCAGAGCTATGTAGCCATCCTTTCTAGCGTCATCTAAATGTCAACAAATCATTTCAACAACACTTACATTAAGTACTTATTACTTCCATATATTTTTTTCTGATAGCATTTAAATCACATCATCCATATGTTTGTTTCATTCATGATTCAATTGATTCTTCTTCTTAATTATCCCTCAACTGTAGGTTATTTAAATATCTGGAATCATATTGCTTTTGACACATGCACATTAATGCCTTAATGAAAATTTCAATGGCAACTAATTGAGCATGTAATGATAGGAGTACTACATCCGTCACATGGATGGTTGCATACTTGATACTGAAGGAGAGAAAGAAAGAGTCGTCAAATGTCTTGAAGCTGCAATCAAAAGAAGAGTATGTGAGGTGAGTGTGAAGAGGTATTTTTGTAGTCAAAATTTGTTTGTATATCATTGTAGGTGAACACAGTAAGTTGTGAAGTTAGAAACATGGCATACAGGCATTTGCCCTCACTGCCCTTTTAATTTTTTCATGCATATTTCTTTAGCTAATTTCTCATTGAGCACTTAAGTAATCATGGTTCTACTAAAAAAAGGGCTGTCATGCATACGTTTGGGCAAAGAGAGTTTAAACTGGTAGGTCCAGCAGGTTCTATATTTTCTCTACCGGCCATTCTCTTTAGGACCACTGATATGAGAGCACTAATATACACATATATATATGTGCATGTGTTATGGTGATGACGTTTATGCGGTTTCTCTTGTTTGTTGTCATCATATAAAAGTGCAAAGATTATTTCATGCGTTAGTGTAGAAGATAGAATGTCACGCATTATAGTTTATTTATTTGAAGCTATAACTTTCTGCTATATTTTCATCTGAGTTCATGTCTAGATGATTCCATAGTCATATTTTTTAGAAACAGTTTTCATGTCAGTCAAGTAGTTTCTGTGCATTATAATATTTTACTTATCTTATTTGAGATTCGAAATCTGAATTTCATGATATCAAGACACTTCTAGAATAACTGACACATTTGTTATGTTTTATGATTGAAGGGTCTGAGCTTTGAGCTGTGTGCGAAGGATAGAGTAGGGTTGCTGTCAGAAGTAACAAGAGTACTAAGAGAGAATGGGTTATCAGTTACAAGAGCAGGAGTAACAACAGTAGGAGAGCAAGCAATGAATGTTTTCTACGTGAGAGATGCTTCAGGAAACCCTGTCGATATGAAAACCATTGAAGCTCTTCGTAAAGAAATCGGACACACTATGATGCTTAATGTGAAGAAAACTCCTGCTAGTGCAACACAACCTGAAGCCAAAGGATGGGCTAAAACCAGCTTTTTCTTTGGAAACCTGTTGGAAAAGTTCTTAGCTTGAGAAGCATGCATGCATGTCCATATATCAACCCATACCAGAAACTATATGAACTGTATAGAACAATAAAAAGCACAGTATGGACAGAGCAAGGCTTGTCATGTTAGACCTTCTGCGCAATTTGAAGCATGTATGAATGCTTGCTTGTTAATGAAACTTTGGCCCTTATGCCACACGAATGTTTTTTGAACAGATTCCAGGGAACCAATTCGATAACTAGATCTGAACTTGAAATCTCCGATCGAAACAATATTGTCTACGGATCATTTACTTGGCCAAGATTATATACGGTTGAAGTAGGAGTGACGTGACGTGCAGATGGAGAAATGCAATTGAATGTTGAATAAGAAAAAGAAGGAAAAGCTAACAAGCTTACACTGAATTAGACTCAACATGATTTAAACAGGTTGGAAAGCATTTTGCCAACTGGAAAACATGATGATTAAACGCAATTGCAGCCTACAGTCTAACCCAAGTTGACAGGTTTAACACGCCCCCAAAAATTTGCCAATTCAACCTGACTTTCGACATATCTGTCTTCACGAATGTTATATATGTTGTCTATGTGTGTGTCTGTATATATGTGTATACATATATATGTATATAGAAGTATTAACGTTATTTTGTGATGGACAAAGTCATGTATTTCGTTGACACCCTTTACAAAGGAACATTTATTTCAGGGTTTGCTTCCAGTGGCTGCTTCAAACACATAACATGAAAATTTCAAACATAGAAAAATGTCAAAAACCTTTGATCAGCATTGGAATTTACTGATGGGGTCAATTAAGACATGCTGGAATTGACGGCTGAACCCTTCTCCTAAGCATCGAATATTCTTTTCTCCTTCGGAAATGACAAGGATAATACGATGAATGTGTCTTATTTATTTATTCATTTTTGTCGTGGCTGAATTTGTTGGCAAATATATAAAATTCCCTCAAGCTTCCTTCCCACTGTTGACGTAAGCATAACAACATAAACTATACTCATGTGTTCTTCATTTAATCATCTTTTTTTCCGCCATCCTATACTATGTCGTTTTCGTCTAGCTTTTTCTGGTTTATTATTTTATAAATAAATATCAATTATATCAAAATTATACCCTCATCATGTGATATTTGATAAAATATTTTATATTTTTCATAAAATTAAGAATATTTTAATAAATATCTTAAACTAGATAATACAATTTTGAAGAAAACTGATGTGGTTAGTCATTATTGTTTAAAGATGAAGTGGATGAGAGTTCCGGTTGGCATTTGCTTTATTTTAATCATAAAAATGGCTACGGCCGAAGATGACTTCTGTTTAATTTCTCTTTATTATTCTCTGTTGCTTGTAATATTGGCTTTTCTCCCTCAACTGGTTTCCGTCAACGTCTCATTAATGTCACAGAATATTTCATCCTTGTCACTAAATATATATATATATATATATATATATATATATATATATATATATATATATTCCAATATCAATTAATTTTTAAAAAATTAATAATACCTAAACTTTTATAAATAATATCAAAATTGAAATTAACTCATTTTTCTAAACTGATATAAATAACTAAAACAACATCCAAAGTTAATTATAATAAAGTATAAAAGTGGTTTTTTTGCTATTCTTCAATCAAATTGCAAGCAATATTTTAAAATAATTTTAAATATGATGATTATTTTCAACACATTTAATTGTTAAAATATTTTTGTGTTTTACTTTATTTGTAAATCATTATTTAAATGTTTAATTAATTAATAAGAATTTTTAAGGATCAAATTCTAAATCTTTTAATCAAATATACTTTGATATTATATGAAAAAATTATTTAATCTAAAATTTTAAATTATTAAATAACTAGATGATGTTTTAAAGTTAATTTTATATCTCTAATACATTTAAATTACTTATATATATTAATATTTTAATTATATAATCCATTACTTACTAAAAACATCACATTAAAATAATAATAATGAGTAGGGATTAGCATTTGATTTTTTGATTGATTTTAGTATGAATTTTTAACCTCTATCGATTAAATTAAAAATTGAATAAAAAAATCAAAATCAAATTGAATAAATAATAAATTAATTGAAAATAAGAAAATCAAGCCATAAAACAATGGTCTTGTAAGTTAATAAGTGTATATTAATATAAATGAAATACATTGTTTTCAATTCAATTTTTTAATCTTTTTGTTCAATTTGGTTAATTAAAAGGTATAATCAAACTAAGAATTAAAAATCAAAAATTATTACCATAAAATTAAACTGAATCAAAAAATAAAGAAAATGAATAAAAAATGAACAGAAATGATAAAATACTATCAATTTAATAAATTTTGATAAATTATTAAAAAAATATATGATGAGATGAGAGGATGGGAAAGGGGTCTAAGTTAACATTAAAAAAGAAAAAAGAAAGGGGATTATGAGGAATGTATCTGGACGAACATGACTTCTCAATTCACAAACAAATCTCAAAGAGTTATTTTGGTTGAGGTCGGAATTGCATTTTGGTTTGTTTGCTTGGTGGAAATGACAAGATTTGATTGAAATTGATATTCACTTGCATTCATTTTTTCCATATTGTATGAGTTTTCTTTATAATAATTATACCTATCAATTATATTTCCTTCATAAATATCCAGATGAACACATTCATCATGGCTCTCTATTTATTCTATATCATTATCCCACTTGGGTATTTCTAGATTCATCCTCAATTCACATCCTTCAATCTTTTTCTTATAAATCTATGTGGTTTGAAGTCTATATTTAAGAGGATGATGAGATATTAAAATACAAATATCTGAGGGAGCAGAGCGGCGGAACATGTTAAAAAGGATAACCATGGAGATTCGCTAGAGAATTAATGGTAATGAGATGGACCCATATGTCCACTCATGCATTTCGGACAAGACGATAACAGGAAGGGGGAGGATAGACATTGGATTCAACAATCAACTTTTGTCTACTTGTGAGATGACAACCTCTAAATAAAACGCATTGTCGTTTTATGTCAAGTGCTCGTTCAAAATCAATCGGTCATTTTAGGTGGAATATAATTTACGTTACCTTTTCCATTTTCATGCTCCACACGATAACCCATCTCTCTTACCAGTCAAACCAAAATAATAATAATAATTATTAGTAATATCAAATTTTAAAAATTCATTTGTTAATTATAAAAAGTTTCTCATTTTAAAATATATAAGTTCATGAATTTGTGAAATTCTTCTACCCATTTTAAATTTATATCAAATAGATTTTCAAGCAAATAAAATATAAGAGTTTAAAGTTGAAAATGAATTTTATTAAATTTGAAGAAATTCATTGGAAAGTAAAGATGGTCTTGGAATATTTTTCTTTTTGGTTTGGGTGAGCGGTTTCGATTTTAAGCAACAGAAGTTTCTACAGACAACCCACTCCTTCCTATCCAAACCCAAATAATTATTCTTTTTTCCCCTATAATTAATTAACTAATCCGCTTTACCTTTTCTCCATACTTTTATGAAACGTCTTCCGTTTTTCCTACTCTGGTCTCAGGAATAAATTCATTTGTTTCTGTTAAAATTAACATTTTTTTATTATTTTAAAAATAATAATTATAATTAACAGGAATATATATACCTATCTAAATAAAAGTAAGACTGGGGCTTATGTGGGACATAGTTAAGGTCAAATCCTACAACCCATTTAAAGGAGACACGTGGCACCACACTCGTCGCTGGTTCTGTTTCCCGTACGTTTCTCCATCGTTCATTGTTTGGGTCTTGATAAAAACCATCTTTTTATCTTTGTCTCTTTCCATCATCTTCCATCATCTTCCTTCGTTTTCCTCTTCTTTACCTTCTGATCATCGCACTCAACGGTCGGTCTCTCTCTATATCTATATAACACTACTTCCATATCAGGTATTCTGTGCATGTCTTCATTCGATCGTAACTCTATTCTTCCTCAGTACGTCGTCGTTGCCTCGTCTCTGTTCTTTGCTTCTTTCGAGTCTTTACTTCTTTTTTTGTTTCCCCGTCTTTTAAATTTTTTTTAAAAGTTTGTTAGCTGCTGGAATTGAATTTAATCGTGAGGAGGTGAGCTGAATATGCCTGAGTATCTAGTTTTACTGTTTCTTGATCGATCATTTCTGTTTAAAAAGTTCGTGTCCCTTCCCCCTCCACCCCGTCTCTCTTCTTAATGTTCATTATTATCTACAAGGTGCAAAGATGTTATCTTTTCTGTTTCTGTTAATTTCTTTCTTTTTTTTTGCTTCTTGGTTTTCTTTTTTGAGTTGATAAGTCTTAGGTTAGTAATTTTCTATTGGTAAAAGTTGTCATGGCTTTTTGGGTATTGATTTCTTTTTAAGAGTTTTCGTATTTGAGGGTTCGTGTTTGCGTTCGTTTCTCCCAAGTTTTGTTGTTTTGTTATAAAATTCAATTGCTTTTCTACTCAACTTTGCTCATCTCTCTAACTCTCTTTCTTTCTTGGCGACAGAAACAAAAATATCCATCTTGTATCAATTCTGAGACATAGAAGCGGTGGGAATTACTAGTGTAAAAGTATGGTGGCCGGTGAACGGAAATTGAGGAGTGACGACTTAAACCAGTGCTTTGAGAAGCTGATGATGGTTGGTGTTGGTGGTGGAGGAGATAGTGAAGTGGTGAAAATGGAAGGAGGGGTAATTACTGAGTGGAAAGACATTCCTATGGAGTTATTGCTGAGGATTGGTTCTCTTGTTGATGATAGGACTATAGTTATGGCTTCTGGCGTTTGTAG
The DNA here is from genome assembly GCA_948192965.1 of Dalechampia spathulata. Classification (NCBI taxonomy): domain Eukaryota; kingdom Viridiplantae; phylum Streptophyta; class Magnoliopsida; order Malpighiales; family Euphorbiaceae; genus Dalechampia; species Dalechampia spathulata. The sequence continues at coordinate 27,556 of CANYBF011508869.1, read as the reverse complement.
TGGATGGAGGGATGCTATTTGCTTAGGCCTTACCCATCTTTGTCTATCTTGGTAAGCTGTTGTGGTTCGTGCGCATTTGCGTTTCATTTTCAGTCTTATCCATGGGTTGATGATGGTTATTTTGATTTTAAATCACGAATCTTAATTTGTTTTAGGTTAGATCATCAGTTAATTTTTGTTGCCAGTAAAGATCACAAATTCGGTGTCATATATTGCCATGGAGGTTCAAACTTTATCTGATGAAGGGTTAAGAGGATGAAGGAAGCGACAACTTTAGCTATTTTTATGGTCTGCAATTCTGAGAACTGCATCTTAGATGCCTGCCATAGCTTCCATTCTTCAGTAAAATCCTAAATATCCTGACATTTTTTTTCCCAGCACATCTCTCACCTTGTGTGAAATTATAGTTGGCCTAATTCATCGGTTAATTCTTTTCTTATTTGTGTATCTTATGCTTTTATGATAAGAAGTTCCGTGAATGTCGGCTTGATCGTATCTAGAATACCTTTTTTACAGGTGCAAAAACCATATGAACAACTTGGTTCTGTCACTGGCTCCAAAGTTCACAAAACTGGAAACTCTAGTTCTGCGCCAAGATAAACCTCAACTTGAGGATAATGCTGTGGAGGCTATTGCACGTTATTGTCATGATCTGCAAGACCTTGACCTGAGCAAAAGCTTTAAGCTTAGTGATCGTTCCCTTTATGCTTTAGCTCATGGTTGTCCTAACCTTACCAAACTTAACATAAGTGGGTGTACATCATTTAGTGATGTGGCTCTTGAATATCTTACTGGGTTTTGCCGAAAGCTAAAAATTTTAAATCTTTGCGGATGTGTAAAGGCAGCAACTGACCATGCTTTGCAGGTTTGAATTAATTAAATTGTTTAATTTTCATAAGGAGGGAAGTATTTTGAGCTTTTATGAATCATCCACAGGCCATTGGACGTAACTGCAGTCAGTTGCAATCTTTAAGTTTGGGATGGTGCGAGAATGTGGGTGATGTAGGAGTAAAGAGTCTAGCATATGGATGCCCTGATCTGAGGACTCTTGATTTGTGTGGCTGTGTCTGTATAACAGGTAATTCATGTCTGAGAATGCTATTAAGTCATTTGCATTCACTCATTCACATCTCTTCAAATGGTCCATCGAACAACCGAATGGTATCTGTTTTTTTTTAGAAAGGTGTAGCAGCAAAGTACTTTTAATCGTCTGTGCATGTTCACTGCTTGTGCGCAACTTGAAGTGAATAGCTGCCAGTCCTGAACCTCTTCCTCTATTGTTAGGTTGGAAGGAATAAAATGTTATTGGAATGTTGCCAGTGCTCCTTTCTTCTCAATGTCATGCTGTCATTTTTGTTTTCTCCATGAGAAAGATCACATATTTTGTACATGGATGACGGAAATGCCTTACCTGTTTGTATACGGTTTAGAGCTGTTGACGTTACAAGTCAAAGTATTGGTACTAAGCAAAGTGTTGGTACTAAGGACTGGTGTTCAAATCCATTTGTTTTCTGCTAACATCCAATTAGATTGCGCTCATGATGTAGTGGGTGAAACATAAATATGAATAAACAATCTTCTTTTTATATATTTTTGTGGAAGAACTGAAATGTGGAAAAATGACAAAAGCCATGTGCAGTGTAGAAAAGGGCAGGCAGATGACCTATTCTCTGCTTAAGTTGATCGCGCATTTCTAGTGATGAAAACTGACTTTTACAATTTTATTGCAGATGATAGTGTGATTGCTTTGGCATACGGGTGTCCCCATCTGAGATCCCTTGGCCTATATTACTGTAGAAACATAACGGATAGAGCTATCTATTCGCTGGTCCATAGCCGAGTGAAAAACAAACATGGAATGTGGGAATCCGTGAAAGACAGGTGTGACGAGGAAGGGTTGAAGAGTCTCAACATAAGTCAGTGCACAGCACTCACCCCTCATGCTGTCCAGGCACTTTGCGACTCGTTTCCTGCACTTCACACCTGTTCAGGCCGGCATTCCCTTGTCATGAGCGGTTGCTTGAACTTGACGTCTGTGCATTGTGCTTGTGCTGTCCAAGCACACCGCACATTCAGTTCTTTTCCCCATCCAGCTCATTGAGCTAATGAGCTGGACCTTACTTTAAGTTGGAAAATTCCAAGCATGCTTAGGCGTCCACTTGAAGAATATGAGCCCCTGTAAATTCTTGTTGTGCTAAAAAATGGACCGTCTGGCTGCAGATGAACAGCCCTTTTGTTGTTGGAATGTATAGTTATGAACTTGTGCTACCGCCTCTTGGTTTCTGAATCCTGCAGTGGCTTGACCTTTTCGAAAGCCGAGAATGTTTACTGCCTTGTGTTGTATGGTTGCTTTTTGTGAAAATTTGCAAGATGTTACCCAGCTATGCTGCTTGCATAAATTATTTCCCAGCACTTGCAAGTTATGCTTGTGTCAGAAGCAGCTGTTCTGAGTTCATTTTACGTTATATATTATCATATTGATGGGAACAATCGACCCTAACATATGTTACTACACAAGCATGAGAACGGACGCTGAGCTATAATTTGAGATGTGAAATGATCATAATAATGAAAAGTTGTCGAATAATTGATATAAATTGAATGTTACATAGCAAGTTGTGTGCCTGTAGTGGCATCTCATATACATATTTAAAGAAACGCAAATGTCACAACTGCCCCCTTCAATAGCTAATAACGGAGGAAAAATGAAGTGAAAAAGAAAACCTGGATTTGACAAGATGCCTTTGGCTGTACTTGTAATTTTAGAAGAACTCGTCTGTTGTTCATCAGAATCCCATAGTAGTGTCAATCTTCGGTACGTACCCACTATCAATCATTTGCTTTTGTACACAATCTCTTCATCATCGACATCGAATGCTGGATTACACAGGCATCTGAAAAGTCTACCAATTCCCTGCCATAACTAAATCCAGTTAGATGCATATTCATAACCATACATTTTCGATATGTCATCATATGGTCAATAATGAAATGCAGGTTAATCGACTGGGACATGCCTGAGTAAGAAGAGGAGTTCGGTATGATAACGCTCTTGGTGAGTCTTCTTCGCTACTGCTGTCAGAACTGCTGCTATCGTCTTCATCTTCCATTTCTGCAGTGCTTTTTCCTTTTGATGTTGCTCCGTTTCGTACTTGCTTCTCCTGCTGAACAAAAAATTCAGCGTCGCTACTGTTGCTTAAGCAGGATTTGGTGTTTAAGGAAAAAAAGTTTTACCTGAAAGATCTTGCCAAGAATTTTCAGAGCCAAGGCACGTGCCTTAACTTCTTCTTTTCTGACATTGCTTTCTTTCATAACCTGTATACAAGTTGATTGATGATCACGGAATGGATTACCAAATAAAGGGCATCCTGAACTGAATCAAATGGAAAGGAAAACTCACCATTTGACAGACATGAACAAGGGTAACTTCAATATCAACTACATTCAATTTCCACAAAGAGTTCATCAATATATCTTTATTTGATCGAAGATGCGATTCAACATCATTTTCATGGCCAGTACCATCAATTTTAAACTGCTTGCGCATATCCTCTTGAAGTTGCAGCAACTGAAAAGCGCCTGATTTTTGATTTATAAAGTCAGGTAATTGGAAAAGGAAACAAACACAGCAGATAAGTGTTATAATTGTACCTCTTGCTGCTGTGATCTGCGACTTCCAGAAATGACCCTTGTTGCGAACCCACTCGGCCAAAAATGGCACGCCAAGGAAAATCGCCTTCTTTCCAAGCTCTTGAGCTGCTTGTCTTGAATATATGTAACCAATTGTTTGTAATATATCATGTCCAAAAGCTGCACGTTAAATTCATGAACAAAATTTTAAGCAGAAGAACTGCTGCTAGTATATGAATTATTGCGTGCCTAGCAAGTTAGTAGATGGATAACCTGCATCAGATAGGCGTTTAGCTTCGGATTCGGCACGCTTTAAGAATCCAACCTTGTCACCTTGAACATACTGATTAAGGAAATCTTTAAGAAATCTGGCAAGTTTCTCTTCTCTTTCTTTTTGAACAGCCTTGGATCAAATGATTGGAACTTATCAACATAATTTGTCCGACAGAAAATGGACCACAGGCTATTAATGCTGTTTTGAATTCAGAATTTGATTCTTATACCTTCAGCTTCTCATTTATTTTCTCCGGATTTTCAGTTTCAGTAGATAATTCTGATGCAGCCATTGATGCCACAGATAAATGTCCTACGTAGTCCTCAAATAATTCGCTTCCGAACAAAAGAGCGAAGACTGCTGTAGGATCAAGCATGGTTTCCCTGAAAGACAGGGTATAAAATTGATCTTAGAGTAGCATGAGAATCGTGAACAAGATTACAGTTTGAAAGTCAAGCTATAGATGAGAACAATGAAAAATGACAGAGCTCATGATCTATTATGCAGGCTGTAAGTGTGCATTAATATAATATGCTTGTTCTTTGAAATTTCTTGGCAAAAGAATAGGATCTTATAGCTCATCCGAAATTAAATTTATGGTATTAAATTAATTGAATGATGGATATTCAAGTAAATGTGGAGAAAAAACTTGCCTTGATATGCAGTATTTTCCATTTCTATCATATGCATCTCTCTGTACAGGATCACTCAGAACCTGATAAGCTTCACCTAAAACCTGTCAAAACTTGCATTTTTTCAATCACTTTCGTCCTCATTTCTAGTCATAGAAACATTAATTTCTAGAAAATATGGACGAATGCGCTGTGAGTTGCGATTGGGCACTAACGAAGAAAGAATAATACAGGAGATCAGTGAATCTTGCCTGAAATCTTTCTGCAGCCTGAGGATCATTGGGATTTTTATCCGGGTGAACTTGCCTGGCCTGTAAAATGCAACATTTCGTTCATTTATGCCGTGGACATAATAAATGACTAAAATTCATAAAATGGAAACCGTCAGGACAGCCTGATCCTAGGTATGATTACATGAAAGCAGCTAAAATTCAAGCACGGAATTTCTAACTATTGCATTCAACTCTGAATTGAATCACGTGCCACAGAAAGGGTAACAAGGAATCAAGCAGGACCGGAATGAACAAGAAGGGCACCATTTTTAATGACTATAAGTTACTAGATTGTCCTCTATCTGATCAAACAGAGAGAGCAAGAACCAAAAAGCATGCCGCAAATTCAATAACCAAAGTCAACAAAACCTTAAGATAATAAGCTTTACGAATCTCATCCTCAGAAGCAGAAGGATTGACACCAAGAACGTCATAATACTCGGTCTCCTTAACCATTTTTCTTGGACTTGTTCAAAAATGGGCAAAGTAAATTTAATGAAGATGATCAGCTACTCCAAGAAGGAGCTGGCAAGCTAAAGCTAAAGGGCCAAAAATCCTTGGAAATGTGAGGGAAGAAAGAGAGAAGAGAAAGGGTGAGAGGAAATGGGAAAGTAAAGGGAGGGTGAATGTGAGAGTATGATCAGATAAAGAAATGACAAGTTGGTAGAGTGGCTTTCCAGTTCGTGATAGCAATAAAGAAATGGAAGAAAGGGGTCTTTGTAGCGGGAGAAAAACAGTATTTTAACAGTCACAAAGGTGGTGCTCATCATACTATACAACGCCGTGCTCTTTTATTTCTTTTTTCTTAATTGCTTTTCAAGTTATCAGAATCAGAAATAGCTGTTTGCCAGGTCAGGTTGTTTGTCAGTGGGCCGGTTTCAAGATAAGTTTTGGGCTTTTTAGTGTGGACCCAAAATATGGGTCTCTTGTTTGTTTGGGACCCAATTATAACTTTTACTTGCTCATAATTTTGAAACAATAAAGGAAAACAGATACCTTCTTAGGCATTTAAGAGGGACACAAATTTAAAAGTGGCTAAACGTGTGGAAGCAATAGACAGCCGTCGAGTGCTGAGGGGTTGTGCTTTGGGCCGGAGGAAAGCATCAAGGACCTTTACAAAAGGCGAGCAGTGGAAGCATTGAATAGTTGTTTCAAAAGGTGACTTTTGAGTTCTTCCATCATTTTATTTATTATTGATTAGCTGACAGTATATTCCATGGGAATGTGACAAATGATTAAGAAGGTAAGAAGAAACATTTCATCTCAATAAATTTGTAGTTTAACCAGAAGAGTGAATAACAAATGATAGAGGTAACATAACAAGAACATTTTACCAGATTCTCACCTAGTTAAAATGACAGCAGGAAGCATGATGAAGCCATTACGAAACATACTGTTAATCAGCCCCAAGCAATGAAACATTAATCAGCCCCAAGCAATGAAGAAACAAACTTATGTCATGATTTTTGTTATTAATTTACAACTTCCACCGTCCAGAAGATGATTGCATAGAGGAGTATGAGTAGAAAACCCAGAGGCTACTACTTGTTCTTCAGCAATGGAAGCCGCAAGGGATAGAATGGTAACAATTTACTATCAGTCGAAATGTATTGTGGGAACACTGTTAATAGGTAAGTGTGCAATCACCATGAGCAACAACTGCTTGCTTGAACATCCTGGGCAGGTTTCTGTTTGAATATGTTCTTTTTCACACCGCTTGATCCTTCAGCCAGAAGACTTGGTGTTTCTAAAATCTGCATATCCACACAGCTTCAACATGTTAGATGATGTACCAAAACGTCATGTTGCAATGGTACGCAGAATTTGTCATTAAAGTTGCAAACTACTTCCTCAAGTAGAGATGGGGTTAGAACAGTTATGTAAGAGACAGAAGAAGAAAAGAGCATAATAATCACGTGGCTAAAGCAATTGACACCACAAGTAAAAGGAGAAGCAGACCGTTGGCATTTATTTGAACGTGAGATATGCAAAGGAACCCTCATTCCATGATTTCTTTCCTATCAACTGAAAACAAAATGCTCAAAAAAGAAAATGATGAAAATCAACCCATTTTTACCTTTAAAACAAGCTCCTCAAAGCATTGCTCCACATTGACACGAGTTTTTGCACTACATTCAAGAAAAAGGCATCCATATTGCCTGGCAAAGTCAATCCCCTCTTTTTTGGTCACAACCCTTTCACTTTCCTGCAAAAAATGTGGATAAAAACAAAAATAGCTTGATGCAGTTAATTTGTAGATTATAGAACTTGAAAATACAACAGCATGCTAACAACTAGAGGCATGTAGGAATGCTGAAGCATTAATAATGTCTGTAGGTAGCCAGTAGAAATGGAATCAACATGTTTATCTATTACACATGGCAGCTTCAATCCAAAGCAGAGTACAAGAATGATTTTACTTTTGTCAGAAACATACCTTATCAACTTTGTTTCCGACAAGCATCTTAATGCAATCCTGGTTTGTTGAGTACAGGTCAATTTCTTTAGCCCATATATCAGACAGATTAGTAAACGTATCTCGTCTGGTAACATCATATACTACACCAAAACCCGCAAGCAACAATTTTAAGTTAGAAAAACATGAGTTGAATTCAACAGCAACAAATTAGAAAACTATAAAATTTGAGGAAAGGTTCTTTCAAAACTAGCGATAAATCTATCAAGAAGCTATCAAAATAATCATTCATGAAATCTTGAAGTGAATCTACTCAAAGATGCCATAGAATCATGCAAAAGAAACAAGCCTGCACTTCCAAGTGTTGAGAAGGTATAAAATCTGTTAAATGCTGAAATTTACAGATTCATAACGTATTGGAGTTTATCATTATTCCTTCAATCGAAGAAGAAAGTATAGCCAAATACATGATAAACAACAAGATAAAAAGGAAAATTAGGAAAAGCCATGTACCCATTATTATCCCTTGGGCTCCTCTGTAATAAGAGCTAGTCAGCGTTCTAAATCTCTCCTGTCCAGCTGCCAGAGGAAGCAGAACATGAAATTGTAGTTCAGCAATCACACCATTCCAAGTAAGTAAACATACAGGTAAAATACGCAATGGGGAGAGATCTGCGGGATGCGAACAAGAACGAGAAAGAAAATGCTCAAGGAAACGCATCACGAGCGAAAGGAGTTACCTGTGTCCCAGATGGCAAGTTTCAGCTTTTTCCCACCTATGGTAACATGCTTTACCTTAAAATCCACACCTACAAAATTATGAAGGATTAACGCTGCAGTGCTTTGATATAAAGCAATCGCCAGAAATGATGTACCACTACACCACAACCACAATTATCACATTGCAGTGAACTTAAAACTTACTTAAAGTTACATAAACAGTACTTTAAATACCACAGTTAGATGCACAGCACAATAATAGTACCAAAGAACTGACAGTTATTTGCTTTGGTTCAAATGTTGCAAGAAATAATTATGCTTTTCACTTTGAAGATATAAAGAAAGACTGTATGCTTCATCGAAGAAGCATTAAAACAAACAGTGTATGTGCATTACACATTCTAAACTTCCCTAAAATGCAATAACAAAAATCAATTGATTTCAGTTCCAAACAAATATATATATATAACTCTAAACAAAACTATAGAGATGGCAATAATAGAGAAAAGTTACCGATGGTAGGGCACAGATCATCGAAAGTGTTGGAAGTGAAGCTCAAAAGTAGACTGCTTTTACCAACACCAGAATCCCCAATAAGTAACAACTTGAACAAGTAATCAAACTCAGCTTGACTTGAAGAAGATTCCATCAATAAACCCAATATAGAAACACCCCTATATAAATCACCATCACCATCATCATCATCATAGCAGAGTTTTAACAGCAAACACGCATAACAAAACTCCAAAAAAAAAAAAAGATCAACACTTTGCACAGGAGTCAATCATATAAACACTATAACAAGAGAGAGAGAGAGAGAGAGAGAGAGAGAGAGAGAGAACAATACCTGGAAATCGGTGATTACTTGGGAAGATTGGGATTTGGGATCCAAATTTGATATGTAGTTTATGAGTATGCGTGTGAACAGATATAAAAAAAATTCAAAAAAAAAAAAAACTAAAGTGGGAGAGATTGCAGAGAGACGAAGAAAGCTCTAAAGTCTTCTTTATTTATATTTATATATAATTGTTGCAGATTTATATTTGGATTGGATCGACAAAATAAATATTTATTTATTTATTAATTTCATTCCACAATTGGAAGATTTAAATTTACAAACTTGATTACGTCAGATTAAATATAAATTAGTGAAAAAAATGTAAGCATAAAAGTTATTTCCGATTTCTAATTAATGAAATTTAATAATTAAATAAAAATATACAACGCCAACGCACCAACTATCAATTGACAATTGATGAAAGCAATTAGAGTTAAAAATTAATTATAGAATTATTTGATTTTAATAAGAATATTTTAAATATTTATTATATAATAAAATATTACACTATAATTTATTTTCTCAATCACAATTATAATTAATTCGATATATTGATTATAATTAAGATTATGATCAAGTTCTTATAATAAATAATACTTTGTATCAAAGAATATTAAGATTATGATAATGACTTTTGGAACGAAGACTTAGAAAATACTTTGAATTGATTTTTCAATAATTTAAAGATTATTTTCAAAAATTATTTCTTTCAAAAAATATTTATTTAATTTTTTTGACCAAATTCAAATAACAAATTTAATAATAAAATTAAGATTGAAAAATGTTTTTCTTAAATATATCATCAAACAAATCATGGGTAATTTGACCCACTTGCCATTGCTATGTCCCTATATTTATTTTATATTTAAATTTTAAACCTATTTTAAGATTTCATTATTCAAAGAATTCAATCATAATGAAATTTTAAATCACATTATTTGGTTTGAAAATTAAATCCTTAAATTTAAATGATAATTTTATGCTAAAGTTAAAAATCAATATAGAAATCCAAAAACTTTGTAAACCTCCTTTTTTAACCATTATTTTTATAGTATTGATGTTAAATTGTTACCTTTTCATACTATTTATCATATATAGGTGCATTTTAGTATCATTTATTTGGTGTTTAAATATTTTTATTGCATTTCACATCATTTTATGTATATATTTTTTAATTTATATGATTTTTATCATGTATTTATTAATTTTTAACGCATAACTATTATTTATATACATTAATTTTAAGATGAAAATTTTAAATCACTTATAAATATTACAATGTTAAATTGCTACAGCTTATGTAAAATAATCAATTAATAAATTAATGAAATGTAATAATATTTTTTATATATTAAATGAATGATTTAGCTTTTAAAAAATTATTGATGTCATAAACTCTTCCAACTTTTCAATGGATCAAAAATGATACAAATCAAAGTTACATGGTATAAAATATGATAAAAAAAATTGATATGTTAAAATAAAAAATTTATTTTGAGCTCGACTCAATTTGAGTTAACTTTCAAACATAATTTATTATATGGATTTTCCCATCAAAATCAAGAACCATGATTAAATTATTAACTTTAGGGTTCTAAAAGTATAAATACATCATTTTCATTTTTTTTAAATTTTAAACATTCAACATTTATCTACTTTTTTTTTTCATTTTCTTTCTTTCCTTGTAATTTTTTTTTATTTTCTTTCACTTTCTTCAGCAATTCCCCATTCTACACATTAATGCCAAAGTCTTAAGAAAGAAATGAGTTTTAGATTAAAGATCTAGAATCAAGGACAACAAGAAAAATCAAACTTAAGATTGAAGACCTAATTTTATGAGTTTCATTATAATATTCTCTCTTATTCTTAATTATAATTTTATTTTCAAATATCTTTGAATTAATTGATATTAATGAATTATGAGTAAGAATTTATTAGAGATTAAATATTTTATCTTAAATTATTTTGAATTTTTATTATTGATTGTTATTGTTATATGTTGTTGATATTTAATGATGATTATTTGTGTTATAAATGCTTTGTGTATAATTAAGTTTAAGCATACTTAATTGCATATTAGATAATATAAAATGAACATGGATATAAATTATCTAGGGATATAAATTTATCTTTTAAGAATTAAAATTAAATAAATGAGGCATTTTAATAAAATAATTATCATGAAATGGATAATTAATTAATTTTAATAGATTAATCATATATTAAGAATAGATAGTCAATATAATCTTAGTTAGCTTCACATAATTATTATTTTGATTTTTATTGATTGACATTGAAGATCTAAATGATATTTAATTATATATTCAATCTTAATTATTAGAGCTTGCAAGTAACATCTTATTTTAATTTTGATTGTTAATTTTATTTTATAAATAAAATAGTTCGGATAGTTTTATTTTATTGTTTTAAATATGAATTTTGATCTATAGCTAAAATAAAATTAATTGAAATTAATAGCTAATATATCAATTCTTGTGAGATTAATATCTTTTATACTACAATTATGACATGTATACTTACGGAGGCATATATAAATAAGGTATATAGATCAATTTCAATAAAACTTGCATAGTATTTATAGTTTATTCTATGTATTATCAAAACAAGTTTGGAGGAGACATGCATTACATTAGTATGCATTTGGTATTTCATGCAACATTTTATTAGGGGTGTAAATAAGACGAGTTTAAATTAAGGTTTTTGAATTTTTTGATCTATTACAAGCTTAAATGAGTTTAATCTAGCTTTAAATAAATCTAATAAATATAAATTATAAAAAAAATTATTTACTATTTTATGTTAAAATAAAAGAATCATTAATAAAAGTATAATATTTTATAAATTAATAATCAAATTTTAAAAAATTTTACATGTTTATGTAATTATAAATTTATAAATTATATATTTGAAATTAAATTATTCCTACATAAATTAATAAATTAGTTTACGAGCTTCTTAATGAGTTGGTTTTGTATCATTCCAAGTAATACATCATAATTAAACCACAATAAAAGAGATTATATTATAACTTAATTAAGTTGCATTGCTAAAATATCACCATTTTTTTCTTTCTTATCCTTAGCAAATCAAATTTTTAAGAACATAACCATATTCTATCTTTCTGTAACATTGTGTTTTGATATAATTAAAATAATTAGAATTAATTTATCAAAATTTCTCTTAATATTAGGAAGTATTTAACATGATTGTAGAGTTTTAGAAATTTCTATGAGATGAATGAATATTTATCTTAACTATTTATATTTTTTTGCTCATATATTTATGAGATATCATATGTATATGAATGATTTCTATGTGAACTTAGACAATATTTTATATCAAGATTCCTTAGAAAATTTGAAAGCATGTATTGGAACATTTACATGCGATATGCAAGCATCGGGGTAGCATGAATTTAGGCTCGTCAATTGATGAACAATGTAAAAATGACAAGAAATTATAAAGTTTCTATAAGTTATGAATGTATTAAGTATGACTATAACTATGAAAGGTAACTAATATTTTAGGAAAGAGTTTCAATAATAATTTAGGTAAAAATTTGATAAGAGAGATAATTAGTATGAATAAAAAATCTTAGAGTACGATCCAAAAACATAAAATGGTGATAAAAAAATTTATAGGATATTACCATGTAAATTAACATTTAGTGAAGTATCATATTGAATAGATAAAATCTATGTATGCTACTTAAACCCAAAAAATTATTCATATAAATTATATGAGTGATTCTTAATTGGTAATAATAAATATTAGAAATTAAAGATAATTGCACTATGCACGTATTTTAGCATTTAAATTTATATTTTTATTGAATCAATATTAGAAAGTTATTTTGTTCTGAGTAATTGAATTTTTGAAAAAATTACCTAGTAAATTTCTACAACTATGAAAATTATCCATAATAAAATAAATTTTAATTTAATCACATCAAGATTATATGAATTATTTATACAAGCTATACTATTCTAATTAATATGAATGAAATGAAGTTTGAGTTGAATTTAAATTGAAGCAACTTGAAATGATTTATTGATAAAAAAAAGAAATAGTTTCAAAAGAGGGATAAATAACATGATTTGAGAGAGGTAAAATAGGGGAGTTGGACAATATTTAAGTTTCTTTTGGGTAATAGCTAATCTTCCTTGATTAAGAGCTAAATTGAGATATTAAGCTAATTAATATAGGAAGAACCAATGAGGAGTTGACAATCACTTATGTAACCAAATTAAACCTTTTTCTTAATCAATCTTCTTCAAGTTTATAAATAGGAGGTGGGGGTGGAGAGGAAATTAGAAAAATTAAGTCAAACTCTTCTCTTCTTCGAATGACCGCTTTGGATGAAACTCCACTCTGAACCAGAATCGTAGAACTCGGACATGATAGATTTCTCATCTCAGGTTAATCAATTGATATTAAACATTAGAAGAAGAGATTTTAAACTTAACCAAAGATCTTAAGGAGCTTATAGGAGTTGGCTAGCTAGAAGAAGATACAAGAAATTATCAAGCTTGTCATAAATCTATCATTTTCAAGCTTATATAAGAGCTAAGGAGATATTGCAAGTGCTTAAATCCTTTCAAGGTTGTTTGTGAAATGGAGAATAGGTTTTGAATGTGTATGAATGCAATTATGTTCATATTTTAATAATGTGGTATTTATCAATATTGGTTTTCAATGAAATGAAATGAGAAATGGTGGATGGTAAATTAGGATGATGAATTATGTTATTAAAAGGTTTAATGAGTGTAAAAGATAAGAAAATACATTTTTTTTATATAATTTTGATCTTAAAACTTTTAAATAAGTGATTTAGATGCTAAGAAAGTTATAGAAAAACATAAAAGATGCTTAATAATCTAACTCGAGTCGAGTTAAGGGTAACAAGAGTTAAGTTGCTTATGAAAAAGTGGAAAATTTGGTGTTTTTGAGTCCAACTTGAGTTGAATTGAGGCTGACTCAAGTCAACTTGCTCTTGGGAAGTGAGAAAATGGGTTTAGAGCTTAACTTAATTCAAGTTACATGCATAAGAGTGAAAAATGGATTCCAAACACTAATTAAAGTTGAGTTATACCTACCTTAACTTGAGTACTCCAAAAAAATATCATAATTGGTCAAAATTAATTATGAAAAATGAGTATTTAAACTAAAATATGGAGTAAATTATGAAATAAGAACCTAAACAAGATTTGTATATACATATAAATATAATGAAACATTGAAAAACACTATATCAATAATATCAAGTGCAACCATCTCATGATATAAATCAGAAATATAATTAGGATGAGGAAGAAGATGGGTCCAAAGATCAACTCAAACCACATTAAGGGGTAACTTGAGTTGAGTTACATGTAAGAGAGTGGAAAATGAGTTTTAAATACCAACTAGAGTTGAATTACACCTACTTAACTTGAGTGCCCCAAGTAAATCTCATAATTGATTAAACTTGATTATGAAAAATAGGTATTTAAACTAAAATAAGATGTGAGTTATAAATAAAAACTTAAATGAGATTTATATATATATCTATACATGTAATGAAACATGGAAACATTGAATTAACAATACTGAATATGAATATTTCATGATCAAATCCAGAAAAGAATATAATTCAAATGAGGAAGTAAGAAGATGTAATAAAAAGTTATAAGAAACAAGTACAAACAATTCTAAAGATGAGATATTATAAGATTCAATGTGATGATAATTGCATATAATAGTATTAATGTGTATATTGATGATGAGATATATGCATGTGAGTTATGAAACTTATTCAATTGAGATGTTATTGCACAATAATAATGCATGATTGCAAATTTATTTTCTTATACATGTGATTACTCAATGGCATGATTGGAACTTAGGATTGATAAAGGATTATGAAATGATTACAATGATTTATGCATGATCCGTAGTATCTAGGCATTCTCATTAAGTAATTATGCTTAGCATAAGTTGGTTTACTTGTATAAGTAAGGACATTGTATGCGAGTAACAAAACTTTGGTTATATGATGAGACATAAGGATTGTGAAGATTGTGGTGATATTGGATTTTTATTATGTGTACGAACATGGTCAATGAAATATTGTACCTTACACCTGAGTTTGAGTTTTCATGGCATATTAATGCTCTAATGGTTTATAAAAGCATATTCAGTCCAAGTGCACATAAAGTTTAGGCAATTATTTTTTTATGTGTTGAGTGCTCAAATGAGAAGTCACTCTTATAACTCTATGATACACCGTATCATGTCTTTTTATGCATGATTAACATGATTCTTAAGTCTTGTATCATATGTTTGCATGTCAAGTACTTACCTTGTATTTTAGATGTTATTCCTACTTTTATTTATTGGTAAGGATGTTCAAAGTTACTATAATAAAATGATTATACCTTTATGTCATTAAAAATATGATGGATGACCTTTTGAGAATATATATTCTTGAAATGAATTTAACCAAGTCATATGAGTTAATGTTATAAAATTATTGATGTATATTTTAAATATTGACTTTATTGAAGAAATCTGAATGATTTAAAAGAATCTCAATTATCGTCTATTTTAAATTCTATAAAATTGTATTATTACCTTTAATAAGGTTAATTCATATCAATATAATATTTTCTAGTTCATATAATCGTTAGAAGTGCATTTAATATGAAAAGAATTATCATACAATATTTTAAAAGATTGTAAAAAAATTTGTATGTAAACTGCGTATGGTTGTATGGATAGGTGATATGATCGAACCACTACCTAAACTAGTTGGATATTAGAGGGTCATATGATTATATGCCCTAATGATATGACCATAACATTGGATTTTGCCCAAAAGCATAACTTCATTTTTTGACTCTTCTTAAGTCATGACATGACTCGAACATCACTAATCATATTATAAATCAAATTTAATATTTAAAAATATTTTATTAATAACATATAGTTTGTTAATATCAGAAACTAATATCAAATACCCCTAATGTCCAACACTTATTGATTTTAAACTTATTTTTAAATTCTTAATTTTATTTACTTTCATATAACTACTTTTGCAAACTTTCTTTTCAATTTTTAATTCATTTTGAACATGCTTATATCTTAAGTATGTGAACATTTTTAATTATTCATTTTTATTATTTCTTAACAATTTTAAGTAAATAATACAATTAAAAACAAGAAAAAAGCAAATTAATACATAAGTGTATGCATTAAATATCTAGTACTCTAATTTTTTTTTTTGCACAAAGTAACTTGGAGCTAACATATGATGTATATTAGATTTTATATAGAAAAATACTAAGAGTATAAACATGCACAAGTATCTAACTTATAATGAGTATAAAATAATTAAGTGTAAGTATCATAAATATATGAACATGCACAAATATCTAATTTATAATGAATATTAAGTAATTGAATGTAAGTATCATAAACATGTACATTCATGTTAAAAGATGATGATAGACTAGATTTAACTTTAAAAAAGTATTAATAAAGTAAATGAATAAGATTACTATTTTTGTTTATAATAATAAGATGAAATTATTTTAAATTTTTATGTCTTCATTCTCTAAGCTTGTTTATTATATTTTCAAGTATTTAAGTTTGTTAAAGTGATATAAATAAATGTTTAAGGTATTTATTAGTGAATTTAGGATTGAGCATTATTATTTGTTTAATTTGATATTTGGAATTATAATTAAAAATGACTCTAAATTTTATATATTGCTTGCTTTGATGGAAATAATTAAATTGGTTAATTTCATTATTTTACATTTTACTTATTTTTTGTATTTTTAGTTTAGCTTTGCTTTGGATAATTGGTGTGGGGTATTTGAGGTGAGTAACAAAGTATATATTCTAATTCCTCATTCTTATAGTATCAGTATTTAATTGCCACTTTTTCCTTCCAATTATCACATATTTTATACTTTTTTATACACTTTTACATTTAGTATAGTTGGTTAATATTTTAATCTTTTTATTGCATTTTGCATCAATTTATGTATAGTTTAGTTTGAAATTGCTAATAACTTATATTTATATATTTTTCATGATGTATTTATTGATTCTTAGCTCATAATTATGATTTATATACATTATTTTTAAGGTAAAAACTTTTAATCACTTAAAAATGTCAAATTACTATAGCTTGTGCAAATAATCAATCAATAAACAATGAATCATACCATATTTTTCATATATTAGATAAAAGATTTAACTCTTGAAAAATTATTATTGTACAATAGAGTTCAAGTTTTCCAACATAACAAACATTATATGAATTAGAGCTATACATGAGATATGCTAAAAATAAGTAATTATCTAAAAACAAAAACTTCATTTTGAGTCGAGTCTAACTTGAATAAAATTAACTTTTAGGAAGAATTTCATGATTAAATTATTACTTTTAGGGCTTTAAAACATACAAGTACATCACTTTTTTTAGATTTCAAATATCCAACATTCATTTAATTCTCTTTTCTTGTATTTTTCTTTATTTTTGTAAATCTTTTTGTTTTCTTGAAAGTAGTTTAAGACTTTTACTAGAGATTTCTCATAACAAGAATTAAGGAGAGTAGAAAATCAAGATCAAGATTGAAAGACTACTTTTATATGTCCTATCATAATTTTCTCTTATTATTGATTATAATTCTATTTTCAAATACCTTTAAATTAATTATATGGATTGTGAATAAAAATTTATTAGAGATTGAATATTTCATCTTAAATTATTTTGGATTATTGATTATGATTGTTATATATTTTTAATATTTAATGATATTTGTGTTATGGATGCTTAATATATATAATTAAGCTTAAGCTCACCTAATTGTATATTAAAAATAATTAATTATGTTGAGTAGTAAGTTAATTGTTTGATAGCATAATATGGATAGTAATTTATCTCAAGAGGATTGGAACTAGATAAATACATTTAATATATTTTAATAAGAGTAGTAGACAAACCTAGAGAAGGATAATTAATATAATTTTATCTACCTTCATACAATTATTATTTCAAGTTATATTGATTGTTATTAACACTACAAAAAAAAAAAAGATTAGACCTAATGGAAATGAGATGAGAAGGAGACAAAGAATAAAAATGACGATGGCTAGAAATTTTATCGCCATATCCGTCGCTATATGTATAAGGTAAAAAATTTGGAGATGGCTCCATCGCCACCTTAACGACAAATAATACATAACTACTCCTATTATTATTATTATTATTATTATTATTATTATTATTATTATTATTATTATTATTATTATTACAAATACTACTAATATAATATAATCTTAAATATTGTATTATTATTAATATTAAAATTATTAACCATCTATTTTATAATCATTAAAATATTAAAATATAAAATATTATTATTCATAATCTCAATTTCAGAAATTATTATTAATAATTACATGTAATCTTTTTTTCATCATTATAATATAATTATTTCAATTTATTTGATAATATTATTAATAAAATTAATAATATTATTTCATTTTATTATTAATACAATTATACAAATACTACTCATATTAATATTATTAATTATCATACAAATTCTACTAATATCATCTACTATTAAATATTAAATTATTATTAAATATTAAATTTATCACCACTCATTTTGTAATTGTTAGACCCAAGATTTTGATGTGTGTATAATGTGTGAGTCAATTTAAGTTATTTTCCATTTTAAAGTATATTTTCATAAATGGTACAGGCGTACCAAATTGCTTTATTGTATGGTACGGGCATACGACTGACCGTACCAAGTTAGCTTTGTTTCCTTGAGTTTGGTATGGGCATACCATTGCTCGCAGGAATTTGGTTTGTCAGTAAACTTGTTTTGGCACGGGCATACCATTGGGTGGTACGATCATACGATTACTCGCTGGAAAATTGTTTGTCAGGAAAACCATTTTGGTACGGGCGTACCAATGGATGGTATAACCGTACCTAATTTCCCTCTCGTTTTTAAATATGACTTTTTAAGTTGGTACGAGCGTACCATATCTGGTACGACCATACGTGACTTTCCAAAAAGACTTTAAACTCTTTCTAATGGCTTTATTTTAGATATAGAACATATTATACTTTGAAACTAACAGCTAGTTTTCTGTGTGCAAGCTTCTTTTAAGCATTCTACCTCGTTTACAAGTAAGTTTACTTGTATTATAATTCTAGCTTTGTAAACTCTCTTGTATTGTATTTCCACAACCTAAGTGTTAGGTTTTGTATTTGTGGGTTGGTGTGAGATTAATGTTTGGGGCACTAAGTTGTAATTGAGAGTTTAATTACTGTAAGATTGCAATTATTATAAAGGTTTGAGTGTGAGCCTGAAAAACACTGGGGTTAGGATTCAATTGAGGAATCCTTTATTGTATTGATTGGATTTGTGATTAGTGAAACCCTAAGTGGAGGACTTAAGAGAAGTAGACGTAGGCAAGAGTTAGTACCGAACCACTATAAATCGCACATGTTGCCAATTCCGTAGGGATTTCAATAATCATTACATATTAAAAATATAACATTATTAATTAATATTATATATTTAGATATTTTAAAATATAAATAAAAAAGTATATGATTAATATTAAGTAAAATTAAGAAAAAATAAAGGAAGATGCATAGAAACGACGTCATTTTGATTATGCAAAATGATGTCATTCAAGAAAATTAAGTAGAAGTATTTTAAAACATTAAAACGATATCATTTTTGATTCATGTCTTAATACGATGTCATTTTAATGAATCCAAATGATGTCATTCAGAGTTTATGTCTTGAAACAAAAGTTTTTTGATTCTTCAAAATGACGTCATTTTATTTTTTATAAATGAAATGACACAGTTTTGATGTGTAGTGTGTGTTATGTCCAACCATTCCCTCGCCTTCTCCATTTTCTAATTTGCATCAACCCTAATTGCTTTAAAATGATTGTGCATTTCTAATTTCCCTGCGAGATTATTGTTTTTCTTCTAATTTCCTTGCAAGTTTGTATTTATTATGAATCATATTTCAGTTTGTATCTAATTCACACTAACTCCATAATTCGCGTGCAGAAGAGAAGTGAAGCATTGTCATTTTTAGTTGACAATATTTGGCTAAAGAATTATGCAGAATTTAGGTGTGTTAGTGAATTTAGGGTGACGCTTTTATCGAGTTGTTTCATTTTACCAAGTTATTTTCATTTTGATTTTCATTGTTAAGTTGTTTTGCCAAAGTGTGAAGAATGGTATGACCTAATTCTTGAATTTCATTTTATTGAGTTGTTTTGATTTTGATTACTTTAACTTTTTAGCTAGTAACTTCTGTGTTTTAGTGTATTATTAAAGTCTTTAACAGGTTTATTTGAATTTCATGTATTTTGATGAGAAAGGTATCATTTGGATTCTTATAATATACATAACATTTGGATTGTATTATGTTGCTACATGTTAACTAGAAAGGTATCATTTATTGTGTATTGTATTAATACATTTGAATTCTTATTATGTTGTTGCATGTGCCCTCGAATTCTTTATGATTTTTTCCAACATTCAATTTATTAAAATGCAATAAATAGTGGGTTGGAGGCATGTAAAAGTTGTAATTTTTGGTAAGAAAGCAATATGAGGGAAAATAAACTTGTCTTATCCGAGGCACGTAATGTTTGGTAAGAAAGCAATAAACTTGTTTACATGGTAGATGACACTTTGGCTACATGGTACATGGTAGATGCATATCCTTCCTCTTTTATTGTTTTCTCTTTTAGATTATCATCACATTAATTCTTTTTTAAAATTTTTTCCAATGTGTTTCCAAAATCATTAGCATTTAAAAATGGATTAGTCAAACGTGTTTTCCAATGTGTTTTCAAAATCGATGCTTTCCCTTAAGCAAATATGTCAATTTTCTTAATCCATGTTTATCCATATATAACATCATAAGGGTTACTATATACATGTATTATGATTTTGACAGATTCAAGCAACTTTCGTGTACGGTGTGTTTAAGGAGTGAGTTTGTTGAAGCTATCTTGTTGTGTGGAGTTCGTTTAAGGTTAAAGTCAAAACTTTGCATCCTTAACATCCACCAATTTTGTCCTATATTAGTAGTTTATAATGTATAGAATCATATTTAATTCATTATTTATGATTCTTTTATCTTAATTTATGTTCATTGAATATATTATGTTATATGACAGATCAATTTGAGACACAAACTAAAAGCGTTAAGAACTTTTATATCATTATTACTGCTTAACAAAGAAGTATATTGTATTTTGCATAATCATTGTAGACTGCAACAAATAAGTTTGCAGTCAATATGTAGAATTTGCTAATTGTTTGGATTTATTTTTGAATTGTAATAGTTGTTCATTGGAATTTTTGCTCATTATATGTATGATATATATGTATTATAATCTTTTAGTAATATATGTATGATATAAGCATTTTTCATGATATTTGTATAATAAATTGTCAGAATTGATTAGGAGGAATTATTAATTGGAAATATAAAATGAATGCAAAGTATAAACCAAATTATTATAATTAATAAGAATAACATGCTAATATTAAATCATAGCATAATAATAATAATAATAATAATAATAATAATAATAATAATAATAAATATAATTAAAGTTATAATAAAGATGATAACAATAATAATTGTAATAATAGTAATTATTATTATAATTATAATTATAATAACAACAATAATAAGAATAATAATTATTATTATTATAAAAAATGAAATAATAATAATAATAATAATAATAATAATAATAATAATAATAATAATAATTCTAAATATGAAAAAATAATTTGATAATAATAATAATTATTATTATAATAACAATAATAATAAATATAATATTAACAATAATAATAATTATTATAAATGTAATAAGAATAATAATAATTATTATTATAATAATTATAATGATAATAATAATAATAATTATTATTATAAGAATAAATTTAATAATAATTAACATAATAATAATAATAATAATTATTATTATTGTTATTATTATTATTATTATTATTATTATTATTATTATTATTATTATTATTATTATTATTATAGTAATAATGACATTAATTGATTTAACTCTTATCAATAAACATATAACAATTTTAATTGATTTAATAATAACTTTAATGTAATTAAGGTAATGAGTTTAAGTACTTTCATGATTACAAATTAACACTTAACTATTAATGTCATATTTAACATATGTAATTCAATTTAAGAATAATGAATAATAAAAACTTAGTTATGGGTTTAATAACAATTAATAGGATAATGTGATAGGTAAAATGTTTAATAATAACAACATAAGTTGGATGTATGAACCGTTTATAGCTGGTGGGTGTACAAGTTTGAGATATGCTAATGGAGTTAGAGAATTTATAGATTTTAACGTTGGACAAGAAGTGTGTACAAATAACGAACAAATGAGATGTTCATGTCAAATATGTAAAAATGTGTGTTTTCAAACAGTAGATGACTGCAACTTTCATTTGTTGAGGTTTGGCTTTGTAGAAGATTACTATGTGTGATATTTTCATGATGAACAATATGTATATGGGGTGGTACATATACAATTAACCATGATGTTAATGGATTGAATGTAGAAGGAGGAATACAGAGAACATATGAAATTGGAGGTCCGTCAAACATTGAATGAGAAATGGTGATGGAAGGGTTTATAAACCTGGAATATCCTTATGATGTTCCAAAACTACCAATGTTCAATCACTAACAATTTTTTAATATGTTGGAATTGTATGATGTGGAGCTATGGCCAGGTTGTAAGAAAATATCTAAGATGTTAGCAGTTGCTAGTATGCTCAATATGAAATTAGAGCATCATATATCAAAACAAAGGTACAATAATATAATGCAGTATTTATAAGATGCATTACCTAAAAATAATGAAATGGTTGAAATTTTTTATGAGACAAAATAATTAATAAAAGGGTTACAGTTGCCTGTTGAGGAGATTGATTATTGTAAGCATGGGTGTATGTTGTTTTGGCATGGAGATGGTAATTGAGCGAGTGAAAATTTTGTAATCACCCTAGATAAGAATGTTAGAGCTCCAATTAGAAGGAAAAAAAGTAGAACCATACAAGAAAATGTTTTACTTCCCGTTGACACCAAGGCTACAACGATTGTATGCATCAAAGGTAACAGTTATACACATGCAATGGATTGAGGACCATATTGAAGAAGAAAATATAATGTATCACCTGTCTGATTCTAAGACGTGGAAGGACTTTAGTCGTAATTATCCCAACTTTACTACAAAAAGTTAAAATATTTGATTGGGTTTATGTATCGATGGATTTCAACCATTTGAATAGTCAAGGCAATAATACTTATCATGGCTGATGATAGCCATGCCTTGTAATTTACTGCCTGGTATGTGTATGAAAGAGAAACACATGTTTCTAACTTGTATTATATCTAGGCTAAATAATTCTAAGCAGAAATTAGATGTATACTTGCCAACCATTAATTGATGAATTGAATAACTTATAGGAAAATGGTATCCTCATTTATGATAAATCAAAGAAGTAGAATTTTATAATACATGCTGCATGGTGTGGATAATTAGTGATTTTTTAGCATATGCAATGTTGTCTGGGTAGAATACTACTGGAAAACTAGCATATCCATATTATATGGAAAATTCTCAAGCGTTTCACTTGCCAAATAGGAGTAAAATGTCATGGTTTGACAATCATAGAAAACTCTTACCTGTCGGACATGTGTTTCATCAAAAAAAATATACATTCAAAAAGAATCATCATAAATGATCACCCCCTTCCTAAAAAGACAGATGCTTATATATTATGTAAGATAGAAGATCTCAGGTTGTAGAAAATTATCGAGCTTAATGCAAAAGAGGTAAATAGTAGATGTTGTAATTGTGGTTAGAAGAAACGTAGCATCTTTTGGGATTTGTTGCATTGGAGTTTGTTATTGATTTGACATAATCTTGATGTTATGTATATTGAAAAGAATGTTTTTGATAAAATTTTTAATACAATTATGAACATTGAAGGTAAAACAAAGGATAATGCAAAAGCTATGGTAGATTTGAAATCTTTTTACAAAAGAAAGGATCTTGAAAGAAATAAGTGTACGGATGGCTATATGTGTTGATGTGCAAAAGCTTAAGCTTTTTGGTATGAAGAGTCATGATTGTCATATGTTTATGCAATGTTTACTACCAATTGCATTCCGTGAGCTACTACCGGGTAATGTATGATAAACATTGATTGAACTAAACTTATTTTTTAAAATACTCACTACAAGTAAAATTTTAGTCCAAGAAATGAACCAATTAGAGATTGACATACTAGAGATATTGTACAAACTAGAATGCATATTCCCACCAAGCTTTTTTGATAGTATGGAGCATCTTCCGATACATTTTCCATATGAAGTAAAATTAGCAAGCCTAATGTAGTATAGATGGATGTATCTATTTGAAAGGTTTCTTTGTCATTTGAAAAAGATTGTAAAAAATAAAACAACAGTTGAAGGTTTAATTGCTAATGTATATCTAGTTGAAGAAGCTACCAATTTTTGCTCATATGATTTTGAATCTCATGTATTCATAAGTGATTAGAGAGTTCCACGTAACGATGAGGGAGATGGTATGGTTGACGTTAAGGGAGCCTTATCAATTTTTAAATGTACAGGTCATCCATATAGAAAAACTAAATTTAGATACTTAAACTAGGAAGAGTATCTAGCTGTATAAACATATATCCTATGGAATTATGCAAAAGTTCAACCATTTATCAAGTAAGTGTTCAATTTAAATCATCTTTATTTTTAATTCCAATTACCTTAAATGTTCTATGATTGATTCTATTTACAATCCTCAAACTTTATATTAAGGAATTATGTTTTTAATATCTTGCAATTACTGATATTGAATTTGACATCTGATCGAGCGTCAAAGTTTCATGTTTTATGCCCACAAAGTGCCCATTTTAGCATTATTTATTTATTAGAACAGTTGACTTGCATACATTTCGTATTTGACAGGTCAAAAATGGTGAGTTTTGGAAAATATGCTTAAATAGGAGTTTTTGGAGCTTATTTGGATTTTAGAGTTTCGAGACACCGCTTGTGGGCATAAGATGGGGTGAAATGACCTGTCAGAATTGCATTTTAGGAAGAAGAAGTTGAGTCAAACTCAAACTCCTGCGAGCTGAAAGCAGATAAGGCTTGCGGGCATAAGGGACACCAAAACGACAACACCTGGACAATTTTGGAGATTGGACGAGGATGAGTTTTAGTTGCACTTAAACTCCTTAAGCTGGATGAAAAAGTGATTGGGAACAATGCAAAATCTTTAATCTGAAGATTAGAATTATTAATTATTTATTTTTATTAGTTTAATTATTATTTTGCCTTTTATAAATAGGAGTATGCTCCTATGCAGAAGGGGGTTCCTAGTTGGCTAGTTTTAATTCTTAATATATAGTTCAGTTTTATTCATTCCCTTTATTTTAATTCCAGATTTTATTTTCTTTATTTTTATTTTATGTTTATGATGATTTCACTAATGATGCTAGGCTAGGCGATTGTTTTTCCCAATTGAAAGTAATTCAAGTCATTCATTAAATGATTATGTGAGATCTAAACGATATAATTCCATTGGCAAAGCACTATTATCTCTAATTCTGAGTCGCATAGAACTATTGTTGTTCCTAATGCATGTAAATAAGGCTTGTTACATGTTTCTAAGTTCTAGCATATTGCTAAGCGGGTTGTTTGATACGAAAAAGTCACTTGACTTGCTAGAGTGCTAAAGCAGGATGCTATCCTTGTTGCGATTTGCGGTAGTACTTCTGTGGGTTAGAGGATCTAGTTTGAACACGAGGGATGCTGGGTCGTAACTGTTAACTAGAGTCGGGTCTTCCTAATTCTTAATGCAGTCTCGGGATAACTTAGTGAGAATCTATTTCCACCTTGTCTATCCTGGGATTAGAGGCGTTTCATAGAGCTTGTTTCATGGTGTCTTACAAATAAGGGAAGATTAGGGCGTGTGAGACTTGCTCGGCAAACTATAACCGGCTTAGTGCCATTATTGCCTTTAGACTATTATTGAATCCGTGATCATATTCAATTAATGAATACTTGATACTTTCGGTTGGGAGAATTACCTTTTATTGATTTCCAATAATTTATTTAATTTGTTTCTTCGTTTATCTCAATTACTTTCTGATTCACTTTGTTTATTTTTAAACGCAAAGAATTAAGTAAGGTGAAGCCATCTCTATGGGATTCGACCCTTACTTCCACTGCTACAAAATTATAATTCCAACGTGTGGTTTGTAGGGAATTAATTTGACGGAAGCGACACCCAATCAACATCAATCTCGAAAATAATCTTGTTCATTGGTTCCAAAATTATGTGAGTTCTACTCTCTGTTATTCACTTCTACATCATTACTATAAAACATTGAACATCTATTTATTAATTTCAGTTTATATTGTTCATAATTTAAGCAAATTAAAATTACATTGATGACATCTTCATATGAGCATTGTCATTTAGTCGTTTGATGAAGGTTAAAATATATCTGATTTATTCCATCAATGATTATAAGTTTCATACTGAACATCATGCATCGATACAAGTATCTACAAATTGCAAGGTTTGCATAAAAGGGTTAAATTACACAATTGATAGTGATGATTATTTTGACATTCTAAAGGAAATTGTTGTAGCTGAATATGCAGGATTACCTTTGAAGCGGACTGCCTTATTCAAATGTGATTGATTTGATTCAACTCCAACATCGATAGAAGGGTTCATAATAAATACAAGCTTGTTGATGTTAATTTTGGAAGATGTTTTAATAAGTATGAGCCTTTTATACTTGTAACACAAGTAATGCAAGTATGTTACATGTCGTAACCAAGTTTGCATAGAGATAAGGTTAACTGGTTTGCTGTTTGGAAAGTTAAATCAAGATCTTAATTGGATGTACTTGAGCAAAAAAATAATAAACATGGCTACATTTCAAGAAGAATGTCATGATGATCATGAAATTATTGTAATTGATGATTTATCACATCACTCTATTAATTGTTTGAATAATCCACATGAAGGGTTAATAGATAGATATAAGTGATGGTAAAGATGATGATATAGATGAAGATGACTTTATTAGTACAACATCTATTGATGGGGTAGATGAAGTTAAAAATATTGGAAGTGGTGGTAATAAATAATGGGTAATGTCATGTACTTATAATGTAATATAACACAAATTGTTGAATTTATTTTTTTATTATTTATTGTGATCTATGTGTATCTTTTTTTATATTACCATATGTCTTATATTCATAATGCAGGTGTTAATTGCTAAACTCGTTATCCAAATGTAGGTCGAGGCCTTGAACATGGAGGTCAACATCATCCTCATACTTATTTTCCACCACGATCAAGTTTAGCTATACTGAGTGATGTAGACACATCACTACCAAGGATACCTACCTCGCATATATCTTGTATATCTCAAGCGACACCTCTAACTACTACAATTATTGTCACGCCCAGCCCATACCTGGAGTAACATGCTCCCGTAGCATACACGATGATCCACCGTATGGAGAACCACTGTATACACTACAAGGGATACCTGTACATACATATAAATAGACGTCGTATGGGGACCACATGTAGTAT
>CANYBF011508790.1:0-14719 GCA_948192965.1 Dalechampia spathulata | reverse complement strand
CGAATAAATTGAAAACCCCGAACCCAAACTCTGAAGAAATTCAGGCCACTTTCCAACACGGGAAGGCCCGGGTTTTATTTCCTAGTTTTCTTTTAGTCATTCAATTGAATTGACAAAACAAACTAGGTGGCGACTCCACATAATAAAACACATTGTTTTCAAAATTAAAACGGGATACGCCATTGAGAGCAAGCACCACGGCATCTCACACTGAACAGCGTACGGGGCTCCTGCGTCCGGGATGCCCTACTCTTACAGGAGACTTCACCATCATGTCATCCACATAGACTTTGACCTCTCTGTGGATCAAATCATGTAACAAGATTGTTGCAGCTCGTTGATAGGTAGCACCTATGTTCTTCAACCCAAAGGGCATGACCTTGTAGCAGTAGGTCCTCCATTCTATAATGAAAGTTGTCTTCATCTTCTCTATAACTGTCATCAGGATCTGGTTATATCTAAAGAATCTGTTAATAAAGGAATGCATAGCGCTAGTGGCTACACTATCGACCAGCACGTCAATATGAGGTAAAGGAAAGTCATCTTTTGGACATGCTTTATTCAAATCCCTGTAGTCTATGCAGACCTTGACCCTGCTATTTTTCTTAGGAACTGGAACCACATTGGCCAACCATTCTAGGTAGTCGACCACCTCAAGGAATTTAGCATCCAACTGCTTCTGGACATCTTCCTTGACCTTCTATGCCCATTCTAGTCAGAGACGCCGTAGCTTCTGCTTAATTAGCTTGAACCCCGACTTGGTAGGAATTTTGTGTTCTGCGATAGATCTGTCGACACCTGGTATGTCTTCATAGCCTAGAGCAAAGGCTTTTATATACTTTTTTAGTGTGCTAATTATTCTTGTTCTCTCTTCAGATGTCAAGTCTAATGTAATCTAGAGTAGACATGGCTTATCATCTGTGTTAATTTTAACATTTTCAATGCATGATGCGTTAATGTCAAAAATGCTCGTGTAATGCTCATGTTCAGGCATAATGCCATCAGAATACATATCACAAACATAAGCAAAGTTATTCTTCATTGCATTATACTTACTTGGAATTACATCATCATCAAACAAAATAGAAATAGGGATATTAGTGTCCTCATACAGTAATTCCTTAAATGTACTATCCACCAGCGTGGCTATGTCTTCGTAGACCTTTGGTAGCAACAGGTCCTCCATGCCCAAGTTCTATAGCTTGGATCCCAATGCGACGAATGTAGAATTCTCGGCACCAGGCAACTAGTGGTAAGATCAGTAACATCACCAAAGATCTGGAAAGCTTCATTAGGGCTGATGGTGAAAGAAGCAGTAGTCTTCCCAGTTATTATCAAGGCTGATAGGTCATAGACATCACCAAAGATAGTGAACTGTAGCTTGAAGAAATTATTCGAGTTAGGCAACTCGAGAGCATGATCATGTTGTGTCTCTCCCTGGATGAAGAGAACCATTTTCCACTCCTTCAGCTTGTCTAAAGTGTAGGGATTGAATCAAGTGCAGTATCTTTCTTCCCATATGGCTATAGGAATATCGAACTCTACTGGGCCTTGCTGGTATCGGCCCAAAGCTTTGCCAGGTGTAAATTTCATCATGCGCATCATCCTCTCCATGGCAGGACTTGGTTGGTATGAGTAGGATTCAGGCTCTCTGATGGCAGCGATCTGAAAGTCACTCATGAGAGGAACATCTTCTTTGATGTAGGCTAGAGCAATCTTGTCATCAGTTGTGATGGTAATCACACCCTCGTTGTGCGAAAACTTGATCTTCTGGTGTAAAGTGGATGGCACACCTCCTAAGGGATGGAACCATGGATGGCCTAAGAGCAGTGTAAATGACACTCGAATGTTCAGGAATGTAAACTCCACCATTGATTCGATTAGCTTTATAGTGACAGTGGCAGTGAAGGTACCAATAACATCCCATTTAGACTCATCATATGCTCTGATGATAGTCTTGCAGGGCTTCAAATCTGAAAGCTGAACTCTAAGTTTAGGTAGCACCTTGAGCAGGTAGACATTGATGCCTGAACCGTCATCCACCATGACATAGGGGGTGGAGAAGTTCATGACATTCACCCTGATGAAGAGTGCCTTGTTGTGACGAATACTCTCAGCCGGGAGGTCTGCATTAGAAAAGGTGATCATGCTAGATGGTAACTCTCAATTTACCAACTAACTCTTTATACTATAGGTAGAGGTAGATGGAGAGATTCTTATACTAAAGAGTACCTTGACAACGGCCCATCGATGTTGTTAGGAGGATAGCACTAAGTCCCAGATGCTAATGTTGGCCTGCGTCTTCTTTAGCTGCTTGACAACAACATTGTCAGGCTGAGCAACCTGATGAGTTGGTCATGGAGCTGGAACATTACTTGGGCCAATCTTATCCTTAGCGGGTTTAGCCTTAGTTGGCTTTTTAAGAGCTTCCGGCTTCTTCCCAAGTTCAGGTGTAGTGAACACCTTACCACTTTGAGTCATGTTACGGACTCGAGAGGACATCTTATTAGCATCTAACCCTTTCTACTGCTTGGGCGGTTTGGTGCTGGCTTAGCTGCCTTGGGGGTTTCGGCTGACTTGCCTTTCTTAGAAGCCTAGTCTTGTGATGGCTCAGACTTAATGGAATCCTAAGTAGCTGTAGACTTATCTTCTAAACTATCGTACCATACGTCAATGGTACCAATGTTGAATCCACCACTGGTTTGAAAAGTAATAGCAGGCAACTGAGTAATCTCCTCATTGTCGAGGGGAGAAAAGGAGTTCAAAACCAGGGATTCTGGCAACCTTGATTAGAGCATGTAGGTGTGGTTGGCTTTGTGGTAGTTTGGCAACGGGTTTGTTTTAGTTGATGGTTTGGATTTTCAAGGTCCTCAATCTCACCAAAGTCAATGAGATTTTAAATGACCAGTCTGAGAGAGTGACAGTCATCAATGTTATGGCCGTGATGCTGATGATAGTGGTAGTAAGTTTTGGTGTCCACTGAGGCTGGGGGTGCTATTTTGAAGTCTGGTTCAAGTGGTTTGATAAGTTTGGCTTTGAGGAGACGCCCAAAAATCTGGAAAAGCAGCATTCCAAGATTCAAGAATTTCTTGGATGGGGTAGTGTTTTGGAGTATGAGATTTGGTGTTTACAGGGCATTGATGTAGTGGGGTTTTGGTGTTTACAAGGCATTGGCGTAGTGAGGTTTTGGTTATGTTTGAGTGTATGTGGTGGTTTTGGGTTTCTTGAAGGAAAGCTCATTTTTCTTCCCCTCAGTTTGCTCAATGTGTTATCCCACTGAGTAGATGTCCTCAAAAGTGTGGAACGTCTGATACTTCAGCTTATCTTGGTAGATCGGTAGTGACCCCATGATAAACTTGTTAATCATGTCAGATTCAGATGGCTTTTGTCTGACCAGTGTAGCTTTGTCCATCCATCGACTAAAATAATCCATGAAACATTTATTGACTTTCTGTTTAACCATTTCTAGATCCATCAAGGTTACATCAAATCGGGACTTGAACCCATACTATTTACAAAATGCAGTACAAAGAGTCTTCCACTCGATCGTGGTTGCCTTGTTCAAACTGTGATACCAGGCTAGCGTTGGTCCCTCCACTGAGATAAAGAAAAGCCAGACTATTTGATCATCCAACAGGTCTGTAGTGCTCATCAGCATGGTGTAGGTCTTCAAATGGTTCTTTGGGTCCCCAACTCCATTATACTTAGGAACGTCTAAGAAACTTGAACTTGGTAAGCAGCCCCTTGATAGCTCAGACTGAGAACTCATCAAAGTCTAGGTCAGACCCCATGCCTTTAGTCTTCATTATGGTCTGTAGCTGTTCTATCTTCTATTCTAAGATAGTGGTCTTAGACTTCTGGACATCATGCATATGGAGCAAGATGTCATCATCAATCTCCATATCACATAGGTTGACACCCTTCCCTTTATCGAAGCTGGGGGTGATTAATTCAATAGGACTAAGAGCCTCCCGGATCTGTTGTTGCAGAAGAGTCTTAAAGGCATCATTCAGGAGCTTAGCCACAAACTGATTGATGAGCTTTTAAACTATAGTGAGCGTGGTCTCATCCAGCGCTGGGGCAGGAGGGTCAGATGAGGATGTGACATTCCTGGCATGCTGAGAGTCTAACATGGTTCTGTATATGAAAGAAAAAGTTAGCATGGATGCATGAGTATGCACATGCGATTGTGTATGGTATACGTGTGCAACATGTAGGATGTATACATATCCTATGCTAGGAAACATGCAATGTCATGGCTGCAACAAAGTGAGTTAGCATGCGTATGCATGGTTGCATATGATGCATCACGTAGGATGTCTGCGTGTCCTATGCTAGGAAACATCCAACATTATGGCTACAAAAGGAATTCCGTTAGAAGATTGCATGAGTATGCATGTATGTGTGTTTGAAAAAAAAACATGAAACGGTTAGCGAACATGTAGCATATAGCATTGCTCCCTGCTACCCTTATATCTCCACGAGAATTGGTAAGTTCAAGTTCTCCTTTCCTAGGTGGGATACTAGCCCAGAGTTACATTGAGAACTCGAGGCGCGATTCTCTCAATAAGGCAAGCAAAAGGGTTGATCGTTGCCCGATCATATAAGGGATTATGGTAAAAATCTGATAGCATTTTGGCCTAGCTATATTGCTATGATAAGTGAATGCTGATGGAATTGGCATGAGGTTGTGCAACCATACAGAATCATGAAAGGATTTTGACTCTTAACATAGTAATATAACATGATCATATTGTTATGATAAGAGTATGCCCATGGAATAGGCCTGAGGTTGTGCAATCATACAGAATCATGAAAGGATTCTGACTCTTAATAGAGCAATACATGGGAGGAAAATAGGTCGGGTCTATGCAAATCCACTAACATGATAAGGTAAAGATCCATATAGCATGCAATAAGGGTCCTAGTTTGGAATGTTGCTAGGCTTGCTACATGGGCTTTAGTCCAGTTTTGAGAACAGGCTAAGGTCTCCCGCCACGTTGTTCACAACCTATCCAATCAAATGGAATCATTGATATAGGACTATACCTCATATTTATTCATCAAGAATCATTGACTGTTATCAATACAGTGTAGTAAGTGGTGAAGGCAGATGTACTTTCCCAAGGAGTCGAATGGAGTCCAAGGTACTCACTCACTCACAATCACTGGTTTGACATAGGACCAGGGTGGTGTGTGTAGACACAGACTGGTGTTGTGATGCATACAATTAATCCAACTATGATTGGAAAATTAATATGGAAACTCTTAGATGCCATCACTCTTTCACCATGATGTCCCCAGTGGAGTTGCCACTGTGTGCACCGGTTTCTGCCGGGGCCCAGAGCGAGGCTTACGATGCTCACGGACTGAGGACCATACTTAAAGTGAAAGTGTGGACTTCCCAAGGGGTTACCTTGGGGAATGATATGGACTCAAAAGGGAGTCACCATCGGATGGTTCCGGATTGGTCCAACCGACCCATAGCATGAGTGCTAGTTAAACCCTTTAGAGATTGGGTTTAGGTGGTGGAGATCTATTTCTATGAGTTTCCAAAATCGATTTTACCATTATAGTTGGAGTTAATTATCCTAAGCAGGCAAGCATATGAGCGTATATGTAAGCATATAGTGCGACATGTAATTTGGCATTGCAAGGTTGCACGTAAAATGACATATAAGGCTATATGACATTTGGATGGCATGGCATATGCATGACATGCAAAATAGCGGTAAAATAACATGGCATATGCATGACATGTGAATATGAATGACATGTAATATGCATGATATAGCAACTTAGCATGACATATAAGCATATAATCATGATAAATAGCACGTATAGCATAATACGTTAGTGTTTTTAGATCGTGTTGGCGTTATAGAATGTATGGTGTATGCATGGCATATGAAGTGAGTGACATGGCATATGCATGACATGTGGAATGGATGACATACCTTATGCATGACATATGAAGGAAATGACATATCATATACATGACATGTGAGGTGATGCTAGACATGGCATTCGTATAACATGTAGCATGGATGACATACTATATGCATGACATGTGAAATGAATGGTATATCATATGCATGATGTGTGAGATATGGCATGTGAGGCAAATGACATATCATATGTATAACATGTGAAATGAATGGTATATCATATGCATGATATGTGAGATAAGGCATGTGAGGCATCATATGCATGGCATGTGGAATGATGTTTGGCATGGCATATGCATGATATGACATAAAGTATATATATGAAATAACATGGCAAATGCATGGCATGGTATATCGATATATGGGTGAATTGGCATTCATCGTGGCATATGACGTGACATACGACATGGTATGTGGTATGACATACAGCGTGACATGGTATATGACATATGACATGGCATGGCATTATGGCATAATGACACGGGAAATGGCGTGTATATGCATGCATATAGTATGGTGAATGGCTATGTGAAATGCACTATATGAATATGCAAAATAAACATAAATAAATTCATTAGTAGAAAATGAATTTAGGATTTATTTAACTAGTCCAATTCTATGTGAAAGCATGAACCAAGAGTCAAAATTCAGTAATTATTTGGCAATAAATCTTATGAATTAACACAAGTCAGATCGTGAAAATTAATAAAAGTAAAAATAATTTTAAGCAAAATTATTTTTGTTTGATCATGGAAAATCAAATGGGAATGCTAACACCACATAACAGCCTTTGGAGATAGCAAATCAACCAATTTGAATCCAATCCTTTCAAAATTTGTATTTATACAAACCAAATACATATTTGATCGTGAAAAATCAATTTTGAGACCAAAATTAATTTTATGTAATTAATTTATGATGTATCCAATACACTTGAGTTACTGCCAAACATCAAATGTTACTGGAAAAATCAAATTGAGTTGACAAATGATTGAAAAATGCAGTTTTTCTAGAAAAACGTAAAGAATGTGTGCAACATGTTATGTAATGTGTGCAGCATGTAAGCAATGTGTTGTGTACATTACACAATGTGTGGTGCACATTGATGTTAAATCTGCAAGAAAATCAAATTTATTAGTATAAACTTGATCTACAGATTAAATATAGTAACTTTAATGAAGGACAGTACCTCATTTGAGCATGGAAGGGCCTCCGGATTGCAAATCAAACAAGTAAATTGCCATTTAACTTGAATAATTAATTTTAAGGCTAAAATTAATTAGATCTAGACAATATTTTATAGATACAAAACACTTGAGACATGAACAAGCCTCAAATGCCATTGGAAAAATCAGATCAGGTGAGAAAACGGGAGAAAAACTTCATTTTCTGGAAATTTTAGGGGTAATATGTATAACACATTGATCAATGTGCACCACACATAAGCAATATATGGCACACATTCATGAATATGTAGCACACCTTGCAAGCAAAACAGAAGGAAAATGAAGTTTTTCAATAAAAACCTGAGATCCAACCCCGATCTAGGCAGATCGGAGCCTGAAAATGAGTTTTCACTCTATGGATTGGTATCCAACTCAAATAAAATAATTTTAAAGCTAAAATTATATATATCTAGAGAATTTATGAAAGATCCAGAGCACTAGAAGCATGGGAAAGCCTCAAATGCTACTGGATTTGTCAGATTGAAAGTGAAAATGGAAGAAAATTACATTTTCTGGAAAATTTTTAGCCTATGTGCATAGCATATAGGGGAATGTACGCCACATATAGGCAAAATTTGGTGCACATTCATGAATATATGGTGCACATTGTTTGGAAAATAGAGGGAAAATGAAGGATTTTTGCAAAATTATGAAATCCGACTCGAATCTAGGCAGATCAAAGCCAGAAATCAATATTTTTGAGTACCCAACAGCATGAGTAAACCATAAAAACACAAGATTGAAGCCAATCACCAGAAAATCAAGCCAAAAATAAAGGATTTATGCAAAAACCTATGAGAAAAATGACGAAAATTGAGATTTTACCTTTGGATAGTAGGTTTTTCTTCAATTTCTTACTTCCAAACATGCTTAGGGAGCCTAACTAGAGCCAATTAGTCTCTAAATCCTAAGGATTTAATTAATTAAGTGTTTAATTAATTTTGGAAGAATTTTAGCATAGTTTTGACTTGCTCAAGAGCAATTTTTGAACCCCTTTCAGATTACCCTTAGCTCTATATTTATAGAGCCAAATTAGGGTTTTGTAAAATTGTAATTTTTGGTCCGAATTTGAAAATTTTTCATATAAGGCAATGTGTGCCACACATTGCCAATGTGCGCAACATGTTGTGCAACATATTACACATGTTGCATTTTGACCCGTCATATGGGGCCCATTGGGGTTGCATTAGGATGTGTGCCCCATGCCCTAAAAACATCATTTTATGTTCTAAGACATTGTGCAATATCGCACACATTAGATTTGGTCCCGAGAGGACTCCCGACCAAACGTCTTTTTTTGTAAC
Source organism: Dalechampia spathulata (assembly GCA_948192965.1). NCBI lineage: Eukaryota > Viridiplantae > Streptophyta > Magnoliopsida > Malpighiales > Euphorbiaceae > Dalechampia > Dalechampia spathulata. The sequence goes on along the minus strand of CANYBF011508790.1, from coordinate 6,241 downwards.
ATGCATAGTACATTATGCTATATGTTATGCACATTGCAATGCGCTCTACCTCATACGAGTGAAATGTAACACGTGTCGTATGTCAAATAAGCATCATTTGACATATTAAGACATTTTGTAATAAAAGGTATTCCAGTTTTGGTCCGGAAGGTGGGCCCCACCAAATGTCTTTTTTGTTAGTGCATAGTACTATGCACCTTATGTGTTTCATTTACATTTTCTACCTCGTATGGGTGAAATGCAACGCGTTTCTCATGTCAAATAAGCATCATTTGACATAATAAGACATCGTGTTATGCAGAGCACGTTAAATTTGGTCCTAAAAGTGGGCCCCACCAAACGTCTTATTTTGTAACATGTGTAACACATTGTGTAAAGTGCTACGTATATTGCATTTTTAGGTAATGTGTATAGGCTCGTACAATCTAAATGTAATGCGTGCCATATGTCATCAAAGATGCACTTGAAATTCCAAGGCATTGTGTAGCTTTGGCTTTCACTATGTGGGCCCCAGGTGGTGGGCCTTACTAATGTGCCTCCTTGGGCATATAGTGCTACATGCCGAAAGCGTAGCATTTTACATGCTATGTGTTCTGCCTTTGATGGGCATAGTGCAATGTGTTCTGTAGGCATAGAATATAGAGAAAAGGCTAAAAAGGATAGTGGGCCCCACCAAATGTTATGGTGGCCCCAACCAACTGTAATGTGCTTTGTACACCAAGAATACTCAAAGAAAGCCAAAGAGGCATATATGCACTATTGGGGTCGACATCGAGGACTAATACCGAGTCGAATCGACAAAAAATCGAGATTGCACAAAGGTGAAAAGTCAGGATTAACAATATATATATGTTTACTTTACATAAACATAAAAAATTTTATTTTCTTTAAAATATTTTAATGAAGATAAAAATTTTGAAAAACAATCATTTTTGGGATCAATTTCTAAGGATTATATATATATATATATATATATATATATATATATTATGTGCTAATTTTTAATTGAGTATATGTTCTTCTCAATCTTTTTATTTGTAATTTTTTTTAAGATTGAAAATAAAGGATATGAAAGATAAATCTTTTATTTTTATGTCTTTTGTATTTTTATAGTTGTATTTTATTCTTGTATAAGAATCTTATAAGAAAGAAAAAATTGAATTTTAAATGCAAGAAATTAAATTCTTGTACCTTCTAATACAAGTTTTAAAATAAAGTATATGAAATAGAGTATAGTATTAAGGGCAAATGTAATCAAGTGAATCAAGGCAGTGGATTGGAAATCCACCATGCGTAGGTTCAGTTATTGTCATTCACTCATAGTCATAAAGAAATAATAAATAAGTCAAAAAAATTTAAAATGAAATAAATTTTAAATTACTATTACTCTATTTAAATTTACTCTATTAAAATTATTATTACTCTAAATCCAAAATACAAAATAGTATTCACTAATAAATATCTATATTTTCCTTTTAAATTGAAAATGAAATTCAAAGTTCTTTTATTTAATATTAATTTAATTTTCTTTTTATTTAATATTAATTTATTTAATATAAAATAAAAAATGAATATTAAGTTTATTTAAAATATTAATTATTTAAGAATTAAGATTAATAAATTAATGACAAGACTTATTATTATTTTTTGCATGTCCCACAAAATTTAAAGTAGGTGCAAATTCTCTCAATTTGTGGCCTATTATACGATCTGTTATATAAATAGGTAAATGCTCCTTTCCATTATGGATAGCAATAGTATGACCGACCATTGTGGGTATAATGGTAGATACTCGGGATCACATTACTATTATTTCTTTTTCTGCTTTTATGTTAAGTTTTTTTTTCAATGAATGATTTGCTACAAAAGGATTTTTTTAGTGAACATGTCATGGTTAAATTATGTTACTTTTATTTATTTATTTATTTTGAAATTATTTTGAAAAGTTGAAGAAATAAAATTTATTTTTTCTCTTATTTACTACACCGATGAAGAATCAAATTATCACTATATTTATTCCTTTTTCTACTTCTTCTTCCAAGTGCAGGATAGGGTTTTTTTTACCAATTGGGGCCTTCCCTTTACCGCCCCCAAGGGGATGGTCTATAGAGTTCATAACTATTCCTCTTACTATAAGATGCTCACCTAGCCAACATTTAGATTTGGCTTTACCCAAATTTTTTTGATTCATCCTAGTATTCTTTACTTGTATGACTGTTATTGAGCAACTTTTGGATATTAAACAAACCTCTCAAGAAGTTAATTTAATATGGCTGATTTCCCCTCTTTTGCAATTAGTTTTGCTATAGCATATACAGCTCTTGCTAATTATCCACCCTTTCCAAGTGTGATTTCTGTATTATGTACAATCATGCTTAAGGGCATATTAGTTGAAGTATATTCTTCTTTTTTATTAATCAAAACCTCTTCCTAAACTGTATAAGCTTATTCCAAAGCATACTGCTTTTTGGGTGTAGATGATGATATTTATATAGATGGATCTTATATATTATAAAATAAAATAAAGTACTACATAAGCGGATATATAAGAATCCAAATATACTGAATCACTCATGTTATGGTCTTCTATATCCTAGGTATTCTTGTTCCTTCATCTAGCTTATGTTCTTCATGTAGCATTCAGATCGAATGAATCTATGAAATTATATCGATACTTCTATATAATGGGGATAACATAGGAGACATTTCAATTTTTTCCTTAGGGAATCTTTAGAATTACCACTGCTTAGCTTTCAATACGCCTCTGACCATCAAATGAAATATGAATAACCCATCCTCCTCTCTTTGAAACAAGGGGTGCTTCTAGTCCTGTCAACGCTTGAAACAATTTTATCTTCTCTATATTACTATATCTCTAGAGTCAATAATTTTTTATGAGGAACTATTGAACTCAATCACTTGTTATTGTTACTTTTTAGTTTTCTGTTGAGGTCTATCTTGTATAGTTACATAATTTGGATTAATAATTGATTTCCAAGTTTCATTGTAAACCTAATTAGTTACTTCTAATTACGTAAATCAATAGTTCAAATGGTACTCAAAGGTAGGGCATATCCCATTTTTATAGGAACTTATATACCAAAAATAATAGTATCTCCAATTATAGCCCTTCTAGGATGTAAAATATATCTATTCTCACCATCCCTATAGTGTATGATACAAATGTATGCATTTTGATTAAGGTCATATTCTATGGTTATGATTCTCCTATATATGTCTTTTTCATTCAGTCAAAAATTGATTTTATGGTATAGACACTTATGACCTCCCCTTTTATGCCTTGCAGTAATGATTCCTTTGGTATTATGGCCTTTACCCCAATGATACTGTCCATAGATCAAACTATTTCATGTATTTAATGTATTGGATTTCACTTGATTGTCTATGGCTCCATTGCATGTGCTCAGGGTAGAAGTTTTGTATAAATGTATCATCATGCTATTAAGTATTTTGATTTAAGTTCTTTTCTTTCTAAAAGGTGGAATAAAATAACCCAGTTGAAGAGTAATGATCATACATCTATAATGCATTGTATGTCCCATAATAGGTCTCATTCTTCTACCCTTTCCAGGAGTCGATAGCTATTTATAGTTATTACCTTGACACCAAAGAATAATTTGACCCAATTCTTTATTTCTGTCTTCATTAATCCTAATTCAACATTCAAAGTATATTGATTTTTCCCTAATAACCGAATACTTTTATCTATGAATACTATATATTTGATTCCATCCATAAATCTATTTTCTTCCCTATGAATTCTACTTTCAAGAATTAAGAGAGATATTGAAAGAGATCATGAATTCTCATTATTTCTTAAATTCATGGACCTAATTCAATCTGTGAGATCTTTCATTCATATTTTTTTTTCCATCAAGAACGTTTTATAAAACTCTTGGACTCCCAAATTTGGAATATCTTACTTTCACGTAATTCATAAGGTTTAATATGTAACCGATATTTCATGATTAAGGGTGTAGTACTATTTATATTAGTGGTAATTATATATCATAACAATCAAAAGATGGTTGAAAGAAAAAATGTCTATTTGACAGGGCTTCTTCCTATACTTACGAATTCCTTTGGACCTAGAAATAATACATTGGAAGAATCCTTTTGGTCTTCCAATATTAATAGGTTGATTGTTTTGCTCTTGTATCTTCCAAAAGGAAAAAAGATCTCTGATAACATAAGTCATGTTGAACTCAACATGAGTTGTGTTGAACTCAGCCCCTACAAAATAAGCTTGGTTAGGTCATGTTAGACTATGCCTAAGTCATGTTCAACCAACACGAGTTGTTTTGGACTCATCATCCCTGTAAAATACCCATTTTTCACCACTTTTCAGCATCAAAATCACCCCCTAATAGTTCCCTAAACTTTCTAACCTAATCCTATGACCAAAACACCATAAAAACACTTCCAAAACTTACTAAAAACATCGATTCAATATAATTTAAAGTTCAATCATGCATCAAATACAATTCAACATAGTTTTTACTTCATTTAACTCCACCCAAGCATGAATAAGGTTAAAAGTGATTCTAAAATTCATGGATATGCATGATCTCATTCTTCTCAAGCTTCATACACTTATAAGTATCACCATAAGGTGATCAAGCATGCATACATATCATTTATATCAAGTATATACTTACCTCTTTAATCACTAACTAGATTTCTACTAGCTCTTCTTCAACTCACCTTCTTTTATGCCTGTGTGAAGTTAGTTAACCTTAATTACCCTATCTTCTTTAGTTAACCTTAATTACCCTATCTTCTTCTATAATCATTAAGGTCTATAACTATCTCTTTCTATCTTCCCTTCTTTATTCTTACATGATCTTATTTTTATCTTTATTCTAACTTTTCTCTTAGCATACATAAAATAACACTTAACCCTATATATTCCCTTCTAGTCAAAGTTAGATTGAAACGTTTGACCCATAATGTTTATCTCTTTCCTACTTCTTTCTCTCTTTTTTTTATTTTATAATTACTTATATATATATATTACCTTATATTTCATTTAACCCTTTTAAGTCATATACACAACTTATACATATATAGTATGTATACATCTTCATGTAAAAGTACATATATGTATAGCAAATAATTCTCAATCAACACTCAACTAAATCATTCCAAATACATATAATTACTATCCCAATTTAATCATTCACTCATTATAATATCATAAGCACATCATCATAAGAACATTTAATGACATTTAATCATTAAATCACACCCATAATAATATTACATATATGTGTATATTCTAAGTATCAAGAGTGGATGTGATAACTCTCCCTTCTTAAAAAGAAATTTCATCCTGAAATTTAAAACTCACTAGTGATCAAATAATTGAGGATATTATTATTGCATGTATGTTTCCTATTCCCAGGTTGCTTCTTGACCCATATGATGATTCCATAATACTTTCACTAAAGGTATTTGCTTATTTTTTAATTGCTTTACCTCTCAAGCTAAAATTTTTACAAGTTCCTCATTATTGGAAAGATTCATCTAAATCTCAATTATTTATACCAAAAATACATAAGAAGGATCCAATCTATATCTCCGTAACATAGAAATAAAAAACATATTATGTATCTGATCCAATTTAGGTGGTAAAGCTAACCAGTAAGCTAATAATCCAACTCACTCAAGAACCTTATAAGGCCCAATAAATCTAGGACTCAAATTTCCTTTCCGTCCAAACCTCATTATCTGCTTCCATGGAGATACTTTTAGAAACACCTTGTCACCCACATTATACTTAATGTCTCTCCATTTGAGATCAATATATGATTTTTGATTATTTGAAGCAACTTTCAATCATTCTGTGAGAGTAGCACATCCCGGACGCGGGAATGCTGCACGCTGTTTGGCGTGAAATGTCATGGTGCTTGCTCTCGAAAGCGTAGACCCCTGAGTTACTACAGGAACTAGACAGATCGCGTCGAGTAAGTGATGTGGAGTCACCACCCAGCTTATCTAGTTAACTCAATTGAGTAACTAAACAAACCAGGAAAGTATAAACCCGAGCTTTCCTGCTGAGGAAAGCAGCCTGAATTTTTTCAGAGATTGGGTTCGGCATTTCGATTTTATTTGTATTCCGTATTATCATCTTCACTTTATCCGGTTTTAATAAAAGCGTCAATCACACACAATTAGGTTGAAGTTCACTTAGGTCCGATTTCATGGCATAAGGAAGCAA
>CANYBF011508328.1:0-12474 GCA_948192965.1 Dalechampia spathulata | reverse complement strand
TATAAATTGTCTTTACCCAATTTACCGAGAATTATCGTTCCATTAAATGAAACTCACTCTTTAATAAATCAAAGCACAAGACAATATATATTTGCTCATATCAATTAAATCAAGATTAAGAACATAAACTTTATTTCTAATATCCTAGAAAATAAGTTTTAATAGTCAGTATAAAACAACCATTCTCTACTTAGTCCTGTTAGATATATACAAAATATATTAACACAATTATTACATAAATATGCTGAAAAACTTATTCATTAAATGCACATCTCCAATTAAATGCACATCTCCAATTAAATACAAAGAAATAATTGTTCATAGAAAGAACATCATAAACATACTATTACAGTTGCATGGTTAATAGTATATTTCTATCAGATTGTATGTCATATAGTATGTAAGAGAAGTAATGGCTAGATGAAGTGATTAATGGCAATAGTTATTAGATATGGAAGTTGAAATAAGAAGTGTTTTACGTAACAGTTGGTAATTGAAGAACTGATTAACTATTGGTTATTATACATAGATGGAAATAGAAGCACACCGATGGATTATAGCCGAGCTATAACAAGTTGATGTTACAGATGAAAAGAATGATATTCATTAAACATAATCTATGTTATGAACGAAAAGGGGCTTAATGAATTCAATACGATTTATGAAAGAAGTAATTATTCAATAAGGGTAGTCAATATGGTAGAGAGTTTATGAGACAGTTGCAACTAATTGTGTTATTGGATAATAATAAAGATTGAATGATAACTTCAGAATCGGCCTAATTTGAGTGTTAAGTTATGAATGAATGATATTATTTAACAGTGTTGTGATTTACTTGAAAATGGGATATAATAGATAAAACTGTATGAAGGTATGCAATGTTAATTATTGTGGATGGTGTACAAAATAACTTGTAAAGGACAAATTTATGAAAAGTAACTGTGAGTTTCATAATGTTTTCTAATAAGATTAATGGTGATATTAGTATGTAAATTAAAAGATGGGGTTGGTGAATAACACTGATTATCTAAGCTCAACCGTGTGTCTTATACATGGTCATTAATAATGAAAAAGATGGATTGAGTTAACATGCATATATGCGATGACAAACATACGTGTAACTCGTTGAAGTTATTTGAGCATAGAATATATGTAATGATCTTTGATACTCGCATATGTCTAAATGCATGCATTCCGACAAGATATGAGAAATGATGTTGTGTGCAGATATGAAACATGGTTATAGGTTGTATGGCTGAGAGCTATGAGTATTGATTCAAATTAGTTAAAGCATGTATGTACATGAAAATAGATATCTATATAAACATAATTGAATGATGATAGTATGAGGAAACTATATGAATTTATGTTGTTCATAATGCACTTGTGTTCTGTTCTTATCTGAATAAGGACACCATACATGATGATATATCATGGGATATGACCTTGAGTGATAGGACATAGTATTAAGCTCCCTCCAATATAAAGTATGATTAATTATTTAATTGATGTAAGCAGTGAGAAAGTAACTCATACATGGTCGCTTGGTGATCACATACTATTATAGTTTCGTAACCATCTTTCAAAAAAAAAAAGAGGTGATCGTACATATTTGTTCTCTTTGATCCCTTCTTAACAAGGAAACTAAACATTTTATGTGAATTTGTCCTTATGGAAATTCATTTGTTAACCGTATTTAGTAAGTTCTTAAAAGATTGTTGCATCGCTATGGTATGATGAAAAGATGTAGAATCATTCGTTAAGAAAATGAATTCAGACCTTGGTATATCATGGTCTTCATAATTGTATCTTTATCGATTTTGTTTGATCTATTATGATATCATAAAGCATGTTGTAATCATTACGGATTTTGGTAAGGAAGATTGTATTGCGTTCAAGTAATGATTAATTTTAAACATGTAATTCGTCATATGTTTAAGACTATGCATGCATGCGCATGGGTGTTCGCTAAAAAGATGATAATGCAAATGTATTGACTATTAACGATATAAGAGTGAAATGTATAGTAAAGGTAAAGACATTCAACAAGACATGATTGGCATGCAAGAGAGGTAGGAAATAAATGAATTTCTGTTCTAACTTCAGTATACACATAGGGGATACCCTAGACTTATGATGATAATTGATATGGTATAATGTTTAGCACTAACGTACAAATATGACATTGATCATGACTGACCCACATACCTTGGCACATACATAATGATGATGAGAAGGACACCTAATTGATGTATTTATATGGGTGACAATGATAATGATGATATCTTATACAGGTGGATCATGGTGATGGGATGTGTGAATAGCATACTAAATAGTCATATACTCATGATAACAGTATTTTGTGTTTAAATGAATGATAGGGTGATATGTTATGACAATAAAATGTTAAACTATAATGAGAACTTGAAATGACGATTACTAGTTGAACGAATTTGAGCTTATGCCCGATAATTAGAGTGTCGTAGGAATTGTTTATAATGTGTTTGTGTTTACATCACTAGCTTTTATAAATTTCCAAATAAATATGAATGCAAAGGTTATTTAGAAACATCGAATTCATAATGGTATCCCTGTGGTACATTGCATAATATGCATGCAAAATAATAGAAAAAGGAAAAGCTTTATATGCATGGCACATGCCCATACCTAGTGATCAATGAGTAATGATTATATAATGAGGTTTCATTTCTTGGTGGTATTACTTCTGTATGCTATGTAAATGTATGATGGCCGATGGCATGTGTCAGATGAAGGAGTGATGACTAGAAGAAAAAGAAAGATAGTGTTCGTGAGAGGAATGGTTCACCTTATAGAATAAGGTGACGTTGTCGTATTAAGGGTAATCACTATGTTTAAGGTAATGAAATACACGAATTAAGAATATCTTCTGTTTGAGTTTGAGATAGGATACCCTGAGAGTTACATTTCTATGGCCTTTGTGTAGCCCTTATATTATCAAAATATGACTTGGGCATCCATGAATGAGCTAGAACGAATTACATACCTTCGAATATGTTTTATGTTGTAAAATGAAAAGGGTTTTACTTCATGTTTACTTTAATATTATTGATAATTTTCACTCGAATAGATGGGTACAAGGAATGGTTACACTGTAAAAACCCTGAAGGGAATGCCTTTAGGTAATGAATATGATAGAGATTGGTTTAATCTCTTAAATTGCTTTAGACGTGTATGACCAATGATTAAATTTCGGGGACGAAATTCTTGTTAAGGGGGAGAGAGTTGTCACATCCACACTAGAGACCCTAGTTGTATTGTACATGTTATATGTGCATGTGTATATATATGTATAGGTATATGTATACGTATGTGAAATATGTTAAATGCAATACTGGTGATTATGCGTTGGTATTGCCATCTTATTGGGAAGCGTGACTTCTTGGCAGTAGAGGGGGCAATGTTGTTGATGGTTTAGGAAGTGTTCTATAATTGGGCTTTGATTTAGGTACCTTGGGAGCACTTTTAGGGCCTGTGTGTTGAGAAATTAAGAGTGGTATGGGCGTACGGGTCACTGTATGGTCGTACCAGTTATGAGGTTGAGTGGTAGTGAACTCCTAGAGACCGTACTGGCGTACCAAAGGGGTGGTCCGGCCGTACGCGTGCTTACAGAAAATTAGGTTTGTCAGGAAACTTAGAGTGGTACGGGCGTACCACCACTCGTAGGAAAATAGGGTATCAGTAGATATCGTTTGGTATGGGCGTACCGAATTCCATGCGACCGTACGCGACTAATTGTTGACTTTTTAAAAGAGTTGAAATGGATAAGAACACTCACTTTTCTTAAGATAAACTCCCCATAACTTATTTAAACATTAGGGTTTCGGGTTTAAGTGTCACACCCAGCCCATACCTGGAGTAACATGCTCCCGTAGCATATACGATGATCGCCCCAAAAGAAACTGCCACATACATTACAAGGGTTACAGAATACATACAAGAATATGTTGTATGGGGATAATACGTAATATGGTGGTAAGAATAATTTACAACGGTAAATAATAAACCTTGGAGATCCAATGATCAAACCTAAACATTATTATTTATGAAAATCCATATACACAAAGGTTCTTACAAAACAAAACCACCATCTTAATACACACGTCTACTGCCATTAATTAATACAAGCTACAACAAACTAAATAGTAAAGAAGCAAGCTCTACTGTCCGGAACCACCTCAAAAATGGGATTTGCTGTCAAATCCAATCCCTCCTGCTGACACTGATAATCACTTCTCGGTACCCTCAACAGTTGACTCTGTACCTGCGTCCATCAATTGATAAACGCTGAGTTGAAGACTCAATGGTGTTAGTAACAAGCAAACATTCATATAATCATAACACATACAAGTAATACAACTCAGGCTATCAAAACACAGACAACAAGAATGTGGAATGCAACCATGCTATGCACCCCACTTCTTTTCTCATCTCTTTTTCCCCTTTTATCATTTCATTGTGTACAATTTCTATCCATGCTGGGTCCCTGTATGTACCGGTACTCATCTCCCGTAGGAGGGCATTTCTATCCGGGTCTTTAAACCCCTTTTATTTTTAATGGTATGTCTCAAAACTCATCTCCCATAGGAGGGCAACAATAATATACGATTCCATTATGGAATCCTGTAATATATGACCCAACATGCCTTTCCTTTTCATTTCCCACTCTTTTTCTGCATTTCTCAATCCCAATATTCATGCTCAAGCCAATATGCTCATAATCAATCACATAAACAATGCCATCTTAAGCAATTATCACAATCACAACATAATCATACAAAACATATACATAAACTATCCATAGACAACATTTCCAGGCCTATCTTGGCCTCACACCATCTCAAATGGTAAAAATTCAACATGGAAATCAAAGAACACAAACTAGCACAAACCTGGAATTAAGCTACTTCTAGCTCTAATCCGTAACCCATGTGATAAACTTATTTCTCCAAGCTTCTACAAGCCTTAAAGCATTAAGAATTTGGAAGTCTAAGGTTTTGGGACAGAAATTAGGGTTTTGGGGTGGGAAAACCTAATGAAATAACTGTTCTTTATCTGTTTAAAACATCAATTTTAAGTCGCGTACGACCGTACCAATCACGTACGCCCGTACTAACCTAAAAACCCTGATGCATGGATTTTCTTGCGAGTTGTGGTATGCCCGTACCACCCAAAATTTCTTAACAAACTCAAATTCTTGCGAGTAACGGTACGGCTGTACAACCTCTTGGTGCGTCCATACAACCTCTAGGGACTTTGGTACACCCGTACGGCTATCCGTACACCCGTATCGCATGCCTAAAATCAGGACATGCCTAATTCAAAGCCCCTAACTCACCCGGAACCTGCTAAAACACTTCAAAACCAACTGAAACACATCAAAATCACTGTCCCTCATCCAACCGAGAAGTCACGCTTCCCAATAAGGTGACAGTAGCATAAAACACAATCACAATCAATAGCATACAAGCATACATACATATATACATGTAGACACGTCATCACCGTATAGCAAAACTCATACGCATACAGACCCCTAAACACGGATGTGACAACTCTCTCCCCCTAAAAAGAAATTTCATCCCGAAATTAGAACGAAACTTATTAGAAAACAAGTAAGGATACTGTTCCCTCATCAAAGATTCTCACTCCCAAGTCGCATCTTGACCCATGTGATGATTCCACAATACCTTAACCAATGGTATCCATTTGTTCCTTAGTTGCTTAACCTCTTGGGCCAATATCTGAATCGGCTCCTCCTTGTAAGATAAGTCAAGTCTAACTTCAATCGATTCCACTGGAATCACATGCGTTGGATCTGATCTGTACCTCCTCAGCATAGAAACATGAAATACATTATGAATCCAGTCCAAATCCGGTGGCAAAGCCAACCTGTAAGCTAATGGACCTACTTTCTTTAGCACTTCATACGGTCTAATGAAACGCGGACTCAATTTACCCTTCTGACCGAATCTCATAATCTTCTTCCACGGAGATACTTTCAGGAATACTTTATCCCCAACCTCATACTCAATATCTCACCGCTTTAAGTCTACATACTACTTATGTCTATCAAAAGTAGCTTTCAATCTTGACTTAATCAGCTTCACCTGTTCTTCAGCCTGTTGCACAAGTTCAGGTCCAATTAACCTCCGCTCACCAACTTTATCCCAATGCAAAGGTGTCCTACATCTTCACCTATACAAAGCCTCATAAGGTGCCATTTGTATACTCAATTGGTAATTGTTATTATATGCAAATTCAATCAAATGAACATATTGATCCCAGCTACCCTCCAACTCGAGCATACAAGCACGCAACATATCTTCCAAAATCTATATCACCCTCTCCGATTGTCCATCGGCATGGGGATGAAAAGCCATACTGAAATGTACTTTTGAGCCTAAAGCTCTCTAAAAAGCACCCTAAAATTGAGACGTAAACCATGGATCTCTATCTGATACGATAGACGACGGAATTCCATGCAACCGGAAAATCTCTCTCATATACAACTCGGCCAATCTCTCCAATCCATAATCCATTCGCATAGGAATAAAATAAGTTGTCTTGGTCAACCAATCGACAATTACCCAAACTGCATCATGCTTAGCCTACGTCAATGGCAATCCTATGATAAAATCCATTGTAATCCGATCCCATTTCCACTCTGGCAATGGTAACGGATTAAGTAATCTTGCTGGTACTTGATGTTCAGCCTTCACCCGCTGACAAATCAAGCACTTCACTACATAATCCGCTATGTCCTTCTTCATACCAACCCACCAATAGTATTGTCTCAAATCCCGATACATCTTCGTACTTCTGGGATAATAAGCATATGTTAAACTATGGGCTTCCTCTAAAATCTGTCTCTTCACTCCCTCATCTGCTGGAATATACAACCGTGTCTCGTACCTTAGATTATCATCCTCATCCACAGTAAACAAGGTAGTCTTACCAGACTGTACCTTCTGTAGCTGTTTCTAATATTCCATATCACCAGGTGCACTCTTCTGTATCTGGTCTGTCAACATAGGCTTTACCTTCATCTATAATTGTGCCAGAATACAGTCAGACTGCATCGTCAGAGTAGCATTCAACTATTGCATCTCGTACACCAGAACCAATGAAGATTGTCTCAAGCTGGTGAACATCTTTCGACTTAAAGCATCAACAACCGAATTAGGTTTCCTTGGGTGATAATCAATCATACAGTCATAATCCTTAATAAGTTAAATACAATGTCTCTGCCTCAAGTTCAACTCTCTCTGCGTACCCAGATACTTCAAACTCTTGTGATCCGTGTACATATAACAAAGTTCACCATACAAATAATATCGCCAGATCTTAAGAGTAAAAACAATCGCTGCTAGTTCCAAATCATGTGTCGGATAGTTTCTCTCATGAGGTTTCAATTGCCTTGAAGCATAGGCAATCACTTTCTGATCCTATATCAGAACACATCCCAAACCATTCAATGATGCGTCACTGTAAATCACATACGCTTGACCTCGAGTAGGTAGTGTAAGAATTAGAGCTCGCATCAAACACTCCTTCAATCGCTCAAAACTCCTTTGATACTCTTTCGACCAGATAAAAGGAACATCCTTCCGCAATAACATCATTAAAGGTAAAGCAATCATAGAAAATCCCTGAACAAACCTCCGATAATACCCTGCCAAACCTAAGAAACTGCGAATCTCGTTGACATTCCTAGGTGCCTACCAGCTAAGCACAGCCTCTATCTTACTTGGATCCACTCTAATCCTCTCTGCCAAGATCATATGACCTAAGAACACCACTTAGTCAAGCCAAAAATCATACTTTGATAACTTGCCAAATAACTGTTTCTCCCGCAGTCGTTGTAACACCAGTCTAAAATGATAATCATGATCCTCACGATTCTTAGAATACACCAAAATATCATCAATGAACACCACCATAAATTGGTTCAAATAATTAGTAAATACCATGTTCATCAATGCCATAAATGCTGCTGGTGCATTCATCAAACCAAACGGCATCACCAAAAATTCGTAATGCCCATACCGAGTCCTGAATGTTATCTTCGCTACACTACCATCTTTCACCCGTAACTGATGGTATCCCAATCTCAAATCAATCTTAGAGAACACAGCCGTACCCTTAAGCTGATCGAGCAAATCATCAATACGCGGCAACGGGTATCGATTCTTAATCGTCACCTTATTTAGCTGTCTATAGTCTATACACATCCGCATAGACCCATCCTTTTCTTTACAAACAATACTGGCGCACCCCAAGGCAAAACACTCAAATGAATAAACCCCTTATCTAGTAATTCCTGCAGTTGCACCTTCAACTCCTTCAACTCGGTAGGTGCCATCCGATAAGGTGTCATGGATATCGATTCCGTACCTGGTAATACCTCAATCTCAAACTCCACTTCCCTCTCTTGCGGTAACTCTAGCAATTCCTATGGAAATACATCAAAGAAGTCATATACAGTCAGAATTTTTGATACCTGTACTCCTTTCTTCTGTCTCCCATCCACCACATGTGCTATCATCGCCTCACAGCCTTATAACAGTAACTTCTGTGCAGTTATAACTATCACTAACCTTGTTGTCACTGACGACACGTTACCCTTAATTAAAATCATCTCCTGACCAAGATCAGGATGCTGAAGAATCACTGTTTTCTATTGACAGTTCATCACAGCACCGTACTTCGCTAACCAATCCATCCCTAATATAATATCATACTCCCTAAATGGCATCTCCACAAGGTCAGACAGGACACACACACCCTGAATAAATAATGGACATCGCCTATAAATTCGATTAACTATCACGTCCCTACCTAATGGGCTAGACACCACAATCCCATAACCTAATCCTTCATTGGATATCTTAAGTAATTGAGCAAACCTAGCATCAATATATGAATGAGAAGAACCCGGATCAAATAACACCAAAGCATCATGTTTCGAGATAAGAACATTATCGAGAACCACATATGCAGCTTGCTGCTCGTCACGGTGCACTAAATTATAGACTTTGGCTAGAGCCCCAACAACCTGATTAACAGACCCCTGACTGGCGCCATGTCCTCCTCCACTATCACGGCCTCTACCTTAGCCTCTACCCTTCTCTGTACTCTGAGAACCCGTAGCATTCGACCACAGTTACTGCTGATGAGACTCCCCTTCAGCAACAGATTGCCTTGGTCCACCAAATCACTCTGGACACTCCCTGGCATAGTGACCAGCACCTCCACATCAAAAACACAAGTTACGACCCATCCAACAAGCTCCATAATGAGTCCGTCCACAGGTACGATATAAATTTGGTCTTGTACCTGAACTACTACTCAAAGAAATAGATCTCCCACTCTGTTCACACTTAAATGACATGGATCTCACATCAGTCGATCTAGGGGGAAATGAACTCCGAAACTTGCCCCTCTTTGAGGAACTCGAAGGAAAACTCGGTCCTCTGTACTGCCTCCTTGTCAACTCCTGTCGAGCAGTATCTTCTTGTACCGTACGTTCCACATCCAGTGCATTAGCCATTAAGCAGCAAAATCATCATATTGAAAGCACTAACCAAATGCTCTAATCCAAGGATTCAGACCCTGCTCAAACCTCTTACATCTCTCCCGACCAGATGTCAGAATATGAGTGGTATAATAGGCCAACCGAGTAAACTCCTTCTCGTAATCGGCCACAGACATGTCCCCTTGTTACAAACCAAGGAACTCCTACAACTTCTGATCAGTGTAGGCGGAAGGCACATACTTCTGGCAAAATTCCCTTCGAAGATCATCCCAAGTCAAAACTGGTGGATCAGCCATACTATATGGAATGGTCTTCCACCACTCATATGCGTCCTCCTGTAGCAATGAAATGGCGTACTCAAACTTTGCCATCTCCAGACACTTCATCTGACACAACACCCTTTGCGTCCCCTCTAACCACACTTCAACTATATACGGATCGGTCATCCCAGTAAAATCAGTGGCTCCATATGATCTCAACTTTGTGAAATCAAGCTTATACTCCTATCTCCTTTCCACTGGAGGTGGAGCTAGAATTATAGGCAATGCCTGATTCTGCGTCTGAAGGAAACACAAGAATTGGGCAAATTGAGTTGCCATCGGGTCAATAGTCGATGCCTCCACTTGTCTACCCACACGCTCTCCCATTCCCGAGGAACTTTCTTAGGGATTAAAATTACCCCCACCTTCCTCACTGACGTTATTCCTTTTATCAGACATCATAACCTATTCTGTAACACATAAACGAGGGTCCGACAGTCAGCAGTGGTCAGGACAAGCAATACTCCTTTATTATAGCTTATTAATCATAGGCAGTAGTCCTAAACACTCAAGCAAACATGTATCGAGCTAAACCATAGCTCTGATACCACTAAAACATGTCACACCTAGCCCATATCTGGAGTAACATACTCTCGTAGCATATATGACGATCGCCCTAAAAGAAACCACCATATACACTACAAGGGATACATAATACATACAAGAATACATCGTATGGGAACAATACGTAGTATGGTGGTAAGAATAATTTGCAGCGGTAAACAATAACCTTGGAGATCCAATGATCAAACCCAAACATTGTTATTTATGAAAATCCATATACACAAAGGTTCTTACAAAACAAAACCACCATCTTAATACACATGTCTACTGTCATTAATTAATACAAGCTATA
Source organism: Dalechampia spathulata (assembly GCA_948192965.1). Lineage (NCBI taxonomy): Eukaryota > Viridiplantae > Streptophyta > Magnoliopsida > Malpighiales > Euphorbiaceae > Dalechampia > Dalechampia spathulata. The sequence continues at coordinate 1,721 of CANYBF011508328.1, read as the reverse complement.
ACAAACTAAACAGTAAAGAAGGAAGCTCTGTTATTCAGAACCATCTCGGAAATGGGATTTGCTGTCAAATCCAATCCCTTCTGCTGACACTGACAATCACTTCTCGGTACCCTCAACAGTTGGCTCCATACTTGCGTCCATCAATTGATAAATGCTAAGTCGAAGACTCAGTGGTGTTAGTAACAAGCAAACATTCATATAATCATAACACATACAAGGAATACAACTCAGGCTATCAAAACACAGGCAACAAGAATGTAACCATGCTACGTACCCCACTTCTTTTCTCATCTCTTTTTCCCCTTTTATCATTTCATTGTGCACAATTTCTATCCATGCTGGGTCCTTGTATGTATCGGTACTCATCTCCCATAGGAGGGCATTTCTATCCGGGTCTTTAAACCCCTTTTCTTTTTAACGGTATGTCTCGAGACTCATCTCCCATAGGAGGGCAACAATAATATATGATTCCATTATGGAATCCTGTAATATATGACCCAACATGCCTTTCCTTTTCATTTCCCACTCTTTTTCTGCATTTCTCAATCCCAATATTCATGCTCAAGTCAATATGCTCATAATCAATCACATAAACAATGCCATCTTAAGCAATTATCATAATCACAACATAATCATACAAAACATATACATAAACTATCCATAGACAACATTTCCATGCCTATCTTGGCCTCATACTATCTCAAATGGTAAAAATTCAACATGGAAATCAAAGAACATAAACTAGCACAAACCTGGAATTAAGCTACTTCTAGCTCTAATCCGTAACCCACGTGATAAACTTGTTTCTCCAAGCTTCTACAAGCCTCAAAGCACTAAGAATTTGGAAGTCTAGGGTTTTGGGACAGAAATTAGGGTTTTGGGGTGGGAAAACCTAATGAAATAACTGTTCTTTATCTGTTTAAAACGTCAATTTTAAGTCGCGTACGGCCGTACTAATCACATACGCCGGTACCAACCTAAAAACCCTGATGCACGGATTTTCCTGTGAGTTGTGGTACCCCTGTACACCCACATGGTATGCCCGTACCACCCAGAATTTCCTGACAAACTCAAATTCATGCGAGTAACGGTACGGCCGTACAACCTCTTGGTGCATCCGTACCACCTCTAGGGACTTTGGTACACTCGTATGGTTATCCGTATGCCCGTACCGCATGCCTAAAATTAGGACATGCCTAATTCAAAGCCCTTAACTCACCCGAAACCTGCTAAAACACTTCAAAACCAACTGAAACACATCAAAATCAATGTCCCTTATCCAACTGAGAAGTCACGCTTCCCAATAAGGTGACAATAGCATAAAACACAATCATAATCAATAGCATACAAGCATTCATACATATATACATACATACATGTAGACACGTCATCATCGTATAGCAAAACTCATACGCATACAGACCCCTAAGCACGGATGTGACATTAAGAGGGAAGATAGCTCAAGATGGCAAGACTAAGGTTAGAGGAAGTCGACGGAGGGACTATGAGCATATGTTAGACATGTCACCATCACAGGTTAGTGCTTTTTATGATCAGTGTTTTGTTAAGAAATCACTAATGGGTAGGGAGTACGCACTTTATTATTGGTAGGTGATGTTTATATGTTTATATTCTTATGAATCTGTGGGATATGCTCCATGTTAGTTCATGATAGAATGATAAGGGCATGAAGTGTTTATATGCCTAGGGACAATATGTGT
>CANYBF011507826.1:0-14875 GCA_948192965.1 Dalechampia spathulata | reverse complement strand
TTGGTAACATATAAATTCATATGTTAATCAAGAGTGGTGTCTAGTCATACATCATGACTAGCCAAAATGTCAAGAGGTCATAAGTTTGGCTACAACCCTTCCATATCAGATCCCATCCAATAAACTGCTTTCACCATCCACTATCTTATTTAGGTTTAAGTATGGATTAACGTCAACTCAATACATAATCAAGTGCGTTAGATCATGCCATAAATTGATGTTTCATGTTCTATAATCTTTATTCCTAAAATATCCTTATGAACTCATTCATCAATGAACATTCCACTCTGGCTAGAGATTCTTTGAATAAAGATGTAACATGAATCAATGAGATAAAACCCCTACAATTAATCTGGGGTGGTGAATCCTTTATTGATAAACAAATACCTTCAACTACTTCATATTATATCCAATCTCTAAATTATGAATGCCTCCTATGGAGGAATAAAACATAGGAGTCAAAACATAATGACCCATAATTAAGATAACCTTGTTATCTCAAGTCTTAAGGATACTTGCACTACTGATATGAGTGAGATATATTTCACAGACATAGATTAATCATCCATATGAAATCTCATTGGCAAGGTCTCCAATGAGTCAGTCCCCTACTGCCCATCCACATGTTCATTTTAGACAACTCATGTCATGATGAATGAGAATCATCCCCTAAGGAAGTCAAACATGTACTGATCTTAACCGCATTAATAATATCCATTCTTATTAATACATTGATCAGGATAGATTTAGATATTAAACATTTGCATACAATAAGAATCTCATTTCATAAACTCTTTATGAATTCCCTTGTATTGTTCCAAAATCATGGAATTCATTATTTAATTAAAAGCCTTTCAAGAAAATCAAATAATGAATAATGCCTTTCATTGATTAAAACATTCAAGTACAATAAAACATGATGCTTAGAGCATACACTAACAAAGGGCCTATTGTATCATATTCATATATATAAAAATTGATGGAATGACTATGCAAGGAGCATTTATAAAAGATGAGTATGTCATGAACATCATGTGAAATGCCTTTCTTATGATATGCTTTACTTATGATAGGATTATGTTGATATTGATATCTCATTAAGCTATGTTTGCAGATAAGATGTTATATGAGAATTTCTATGAATGCGGTGAACTGCCTTGTGACAAGTTATATGAATGATATGTTATGTATTATGTTAGGAATATTACATGTTATTGTTTTACTAACACCACTGAGTTTTATACTCACCGTTTATCAATTGATGAACGTAGGCACTAGCGGCATGAGAGATCAGGGGAACTAGGGGCAACAGTAGGAGACCTGAGATAGTTCGATGGTAGAGGTCTTGGATTACCAGACAGGCTCTTATTCCATGGCTTGTGCAACTTTCCACTTTGTCTCTTGTACATTAGCAGTAAAAAATTTTTTTTTAATGGCTGTACATGTTTTCACTACATTTTTATATGACATGCTTTTGTTGGTATCCAAATATATGATATGTTTTTGCTGGTATCCAAAGTTATAAAATTGAGTTACTTGCATGCTTGATTATGATGATGTTGACATGATGAAATTTATCCATTGCATATAATATGAATGCATATTGTGATTCATGTTTTTCATGTTATGCATTCCTTGTAGGGTAATTATCGATCTTCTTCTAGAGGAGATTGGTAAATACGTTATAAGAGGCATGTCAGACTGGGTCACGGATGTGACATATGCATGTCACATGCTTCTAGCATGTGATTTGCATGTGACTAACTTAAATTTCCTTTCCAAAAGCACATGATAATCATGTGCACTTCCTTCTAATTCATCATACATGAATAAGTCATGTAACAATCATATGTTGACTATTAAATCATTTAATTCCGTCCAATTCCATATATACCATGCATATAGAACATGTCAACTTAAATCACTTGTATCTTGAATTCTACTTATCAAATTTAAGTTATCTTGGTAGAAAATCAAAGCTCTTTTTATGCTCTATCAAATGAACATGAAAAATCCAGGTTATCCTATGAACATATTATCAAACTTCATTTAATAACATCATATGTAAACCAAGAGTAGTGTCTAGACATACATCATGACTACCCAAATGTCAAGAGGTCATTAGTTTGACTACAACCCTTTCATAGCAGATTCCATGCAATAAACTCCTTTCACCATCCATTATCTCATCTAGGTTTGAGTATGGTTGAATGTCAACTCAATGCATAATCAAGTGTGTTAGATCATCCTTAAATTTGATGTTTCATGCACCATATGTACCATAATCTTTATTCCCAAAATACCCTTATGAAACTCATTCATCAATAGGCATTCTACTTTGGCTAGAGATTCCTGAATAAAGAATATTACATTAGTCAATGAGATAAACCCCTACATTTAATCTGGGGTGGTGGATCCTTTATTAATAAACAAATACCGTCAATTACTTCACACTATATCCAACCTTCAAGTTATGAATGCCTCCTAAGGAGGAATAAACATAGGAGTCAAAACATAATGATCCATAATTAAGATAACCTTGTTATCTCAAGTCTTAAGGATACTTGCACTACTGATATGAGTGAGATATATTTCACAAACATAGATTAATCATCTATATGAAATCTCACTGGCAAAGCCTCCAATGAGTTAGTCCCAAACTACTCATCCATATGTTCACTTTAGACAACTCTTGTCATGATAAATGAGAATCATCCCATAAGGAAGTATAACATGTGCTAATCTTAACCACATTAATAATATCCATTCTTATTAATACATTGATCAAGGATAATTTAGATATTGAACATTTGCATACAATAAGGATCTCATTTCATAAACTCTTTATGAATTCCTTTGTACTGTTCCAATATCTTGGAATTCATTATTTAGTTAATAACCTTTTAAGTACACTGAATAATGAATAATGCCTTTTATTGATAACTTGTTCAATATAATAAAACATGATGCTCTAGTGCATACACTAACAGTATCAAGTTAGAGAGGAAAAATGTCTAGTACATTAGTTACTTATATTTATGAAAGGTTATGAATGCTTAAAGAGTATAATGGTCTGATATGTTAATATGGATCACCACACATTATTGGGGATTATGATTGTTAATATATATGCATAGTTAATAAATTTTGGTACATGTATTAAGTTTGTGCTTAGGATTAAGTCATTGAGAAAATTGAATCCCTTAATTTAATATTCTTTATTTTAAGTATATTAATTTTGTAATTGTGATATAAACCTACATTTGGTTTAGATAGTTGATAGTTAGGAATTATAAATTACTTATGAGATGTATTGATGGAGATTGATATTAATTCATTTCATATATGCATCATGCTTCTAATATTGGGTTGTTTATTTATTAAATTACTATAGCATGATATATGGAAGGATAAAGAGGGATGATGAGATGTGTATGATGATTTTAATAAGATTTCTAACTCAGGTTGAGATTTTTCCCTCTTTAAGGATATGTTTGAGTCTTGTTCCTTATTTAACTATGCATTGTATGATGATACATTTATTCTTGAGACAAGTTTAAGTTATGGTCTCTCCTTAGTGAGATATGATGATATATTTATTCCTAAGGCATGTTTGAGTTATGGTCCCTCCTTAGTGAGTTATGATATTATATATGGTGTTGATAATGATTACATTTAAGAGAGTAGGGGTGAAGGAACAAATGTAAATATTATGAGATGTGCATTACGTACATCATAATGATTCATTATTGCATACAATTAATATTACAACATCAATTGCACAAATACTTGATATTTTATTATGCTAATGAGCTAGTATAATATATGAGTTTATAATACATACAATGGATGAATATAAGAAAGCTAGAGTTATGCAAGATGGTTGAATGGTTACTATTTCTTTTTTTGATATAAATGAAATGATAGTGCAAAAATGAAGTGTATTTAATAATTCAAAGTTGTAAATAAAATTTTATCTTTATGTCTTGTATATTTATAGGTGAGACTTTCATTGTGATGCAGAGCAAGAGTACAGTCTTCTTGAGGGGCTACCTCGAGGAATGAAATGGACCTGATACAGGTTGCAAGATGGAGTCACTATCGCATGGTTTCAAATTTGGTTCAACCGGCCTATAACATGAGTATTAAGTCAATATCATACCCGGATAATGAAAACATACTCCTATAAAATAATTAACAAAAACCATGTAATTAAGAATTCATTACTTAATCTATAAAGGATTTGTAATAATTATTATTATATTTTTTTATTTTTATTTTTTTGATGGAATTTATCTGGTTCGTATTAGTAATTATGTATTCTATCTATGGCTTAATCATCACCTGATCGTATAAAATATCCACACATAAATTATGGTATATCATTAGGCAATTGATATATATATATATATATATATATATATATATATGTAATTTAAACAAGCCACACACTAAGTAATTTTAGCATATATGTTATTACATAAGCATAAAATATTTTACTGCTTATAATTATATGATGATAGTTGCTTAAATGAAAATATCGGCTAAGAATATGTTATATTGCTAAAAGTATATTCGGAGGACTGTACAAGGCTCGGAATATCCTGATTGTGCTGGTGCCTTATTAATCCAGATACCTCTCTAAACTACACTAACATGCATTCATCAAACGATAAATATTGAGTATAAAACTTAATCATATTTATTAATAATTATACAATGAATAAAATTGTATTATCTTTTTAGAATAAATATACAAAAGAAAATTAGCAACATAATTTAATACATAAACATGACAATTTATCGTAATAATTGTGACAATCAAATAAAATTATACAAATAATAATAAATTCATTATAATAACTTTTTTGTGATTTACTTTGTATACCAATCACCATTATCATGGATCCACCATATTATCACTTTGTATGCCAATTACATAATAATAATAAGCTTTGTGACAATGAATGCTAACATGAATTGCATTTTTCTTTTCTCATAAATATGATGCACTATATGGTAATGAATGCAAATATGGATTGCATTTCTTTGTGCTTTGTCATTTCTCTTTTTTTTTTGTATTCATCATTTTTTATAAATTCATTATTTCTTTGTGATCATATTAATCTTTATATCTGATTGTGCACAATTTATACTAGGTATACTTTCAATAGTTTATTTTCCAATATCTTTGTATTTTATATCTTTGTATTATTTCAATATATAAACATACTAGCACCTCCCTTATTTCATCATTTATATATATTTATATATATAATTGTGTCTCCTTTATTCCTCCAAAATGTCATGCTAATGGTATATTATGCATGACTATTTTGTGTATACATATATGTAATGATGGCATAACTATGAACTAATAACATTTTAAGATATATCAATATATCACATATCTAACATAATAAATAATAATTGAATACTCATACTATTTTACGATACGATGCTTGCATTGTCAAGCCTTTTATTTTACTTGCAAATTTCATTTACAGTACAAATATTATTAGACATAAACTTATTCTGCTTTACCATTGTCTATTTATTGAATTAGAGTTTCAATATGCTTGACCTTAACACCTATTGCATTTTAATTCTTTATTATCCTTTACCAAATAAATTAATATAATAATTCAATTTATAACATAGTTTAACATTTATTAGTTCATATGATTTATTTACATATCTCTTGTATCCCTTCGAATTTAAAATTCTAATCCCTTATTAAATTTCAAGTTCGTACCTAGCATATTTATTCACCCGTTAAGGTTATATATATATATATTGTGTGTTGGTAGTTCATCATATATACATAAGGAAGGATACATTTAATATGACACTCGATCAATGAAACATACTTCTATAGAATGATTAATAAAAATCATATAATTAGGAATTCATTAATCACCCTAAAAATGATCTGTAAATTTTTTTACATTGGTGAAATATATCAAATATATTTAGTAACCATTTATTTTATAACATGTAGCTTTAGTATCACTTATCGTATAAAATATTCACATCATAAATATGAGATGTCATCTATCATTTTCATGTATCTAAACATCATTTATAAAGTTTAGATTAGCCACATACTAGGTACTTTTAACATCTTTATTACTTTACAAACAAAAAGATTTTACTATCTTTAGATTATACAATGATAGTTGCATAATAAAATATTTACTAGGTATATATTACACTGTCCAACATAGTTTTGAAGGTCTCTCAAGTCCTAGAATTATCCTAACTGAGCTGGTGCCTTACTGGTCCGAACGTCCCTTTGAATTACCTTGGACTGCGTTCATTAAATGATAAATGCTGAATATGAAACCTAATAGTGTCTAATAATAAGAATGCTATGAATAAAATTTAATTATCTCATTATAATATGAACATAATTAATAAATTATTAAATTAAGAAAATTCATAATAATTAATCATAATAAATATAATGATAAATAAAACCACCCATCATTACTTGATAACTCTAATGATGATAAACAGTGATTTATGGCATCCATCTCTAGAAATAGCTCAACTTTCCTACAGATCAATCAAAAATCTTTCTGATAATCAAAATAATGACAATAATAAAACCATCCCACCAATATTGGATTAAATAATAATAAATAATAAATTTATGTTGCCTATACTATATACTCATTAGTTTTTCCATAAATTGACTATAATTTTGCTCTATTAATCAATAATAGTGATAACATGCTTGGTATCAATGAATGCAAAATTAAAGTTACATTCCTCTTATTCATGTAAAAATGATATACTATATAATACTGAATGCATATGTATAATGCATTCCTCTGTGAATTCACCCTTTTAGGTGAATTCATCATTTCTCTATGATCATAACCATCTCTATCTTTGATTATGCACAATCTGTACTGGGCATATTTTTAATGTTTTTTTCCTAGTACCTTTGTATTTTTTATCTTTGTATTTCTCTGTCTCTATATCATTTCACATATAAATATACTAACGCCTTCTTTGTATCATCTTTTATATATATATTATACATATTTATAATTGTACCTCCCTTATTCCTCCAAAATATCATGCTAATGATTTATGATGCATGGCTTCATCATGTATGCAATTACGTAATGTTGATATAACTGTAAATAATAACATCTCAAAATACGTCAATACATCGTACATCCAACATCAATAACAATTCAAAATATCCATATATCATATAACCATCATTAATGAGTAATAATTAAATACACATAATATTTTACGTTCTAAAGCTTAAATCGTCAAGCTTTTTATTTTACCTACAATTTCGTTTATAATATAATCATTATTAGGCACAAACATAGTCTATGTCATTCCCTATTAATTTCTAAATACACATATTTAAGTTAATAATAACTTTAGGCAAACGAGTAAATAATCATTATTCCAGAAGACATTCATCCATGTAAATATAAATTTAATTGATAATATTTATGCTTAAAAAAAAAAGAAATGTAATGAATGTACAATTTATATCAAACCATTATTTTCATAGCTCGAATAACACACTTAGGAGTTTTATTTATACAAAATAATAATAATAAAGATAGTAATTATAATATTAATAGGCACAAACACACTTTTTGTCATTCGCTATTAATTTTTGAATATGTGTATATAAGTTTGCGACAACTTCAGACGAATGAATAAATAATCATTATTCTAAAAATCATTTAGCCCTATAAATATACCATCCAACACACATAATAATTATTTATAACTTACCTTATTTAAAATTGATAATAAAATAATCACTTATAATGAACCATTTGTTACTTGTTAATCTCATTTTAGGTGCTGGTTCCAATTAAGCACGTACGCAGTTGAAATTATTTTTATTAATAAAATATAATAATTCTATTGTAGATGATGATTTATCATCCCCTCATTATTTATAAAAATAATACAATTTATATGATAATTTTATTTAGAATAATGATCAATAAACATGAATATAACCAATACTATTTACATTTCTAAAAAAATGTAAAGAATGTATAATATTTATTGAACCATTAATTTCATAACCAGTATTACATGCATAGAAATTTTATTTATGATGCAAACATCATTAGACATTTTTTGCTTTTATCCTTCTATGAAGTAAAAGATGTAGTTTCCCCTATGATCTTCACCTATTACATACGAGTACTTAACATATTAATCAGATATTCATATAGATATACCATATATTCATATTTACATATCAGGTATCCATATACATTATTAGATTTCTAATAATTTTCACTTGTACTCAACTATGTTAATTCTCGTATATACCCTTTACTCTACTTTATTATTATTCATAAATTTATAGTAAGTGGTTAGTTAAAATGATCATCCAAGCTTATCATTAAATAAACATGAAGTTAATCAAAGAATAGTGATCATATGACACTCGGGGTTGATAAGGGCAGGGAGTGGATACCAGTGTTAGAGAGAGCATGGATAAGGACCAGCTTCATGTAGGCTTCTAGGCAGAGGGGTGATCGTCCCTTAAATGATAGTAGTTTTATTCATTACTTCACTGCAAGTATATAGATTGCTGTAGTAAGATATTGATCCCACGAGGATTTAGTGGTTTATCCACCACTACTTGGATTTCTGGTTTGTTTAAGCAAGGATAATAATTTAGTGTTTGGAAGTAAGCAATCGCCAAGGTAAATCAATGAAAAAGTGAAATGGATTCAAAGGAAAGAGGATAACATAAATGGTAAGGAACATAGGACTTGAAATCATCTTCACCAAGCTAGAATAACGATCATGTGCTTATTCCTACCTAAGATATCCCACAGTATCGATAACCCTCTCTCGAGGCGGAACCAACTAAGTTCCACTCTAACCTTCAGAATTCCTTAGTCACATTCAAGGTCCTCCAATTATGGGAACTATCTAACAATCATACAGGAATTAGGTGCATGTAGATCTCTCTCACATACTGACCTAACCAGAATGAATAAGCTTTCCACAATTCAACTCTCGTTGCAATCATAAAGCTTAAGTAATCATTTAGAAAGCTAACCTTTAGAATTGAACATCTATCAATGAACAAACATTCTATAATCCAACTCTCGTTGCAATCATAAAGCAGAGGTTTTGTTTCCAAAATCAAACTTTAGAATTAAGCATTCATAGCAATGTTGAAACAAGCACAATCAGTTATCCCAACAAGGGATTTCAGAAATCAAATCCTATAGAAAGGTACTTAGCCACTCATGGCTAAAGAAATACAAGAAGAAAATTGTAGAGCATAGAGAAAACTACATAATTTAACTGCCCGAACCTTAATTTCCCTCCTGCTCTACAGATGGTGAATGGTCTCTCCTTGAATCCTTGAGTGGAGGTCATGCCTGTTGGTTTGCGTAGTTAATAACCAGCGGAAGAAATTTAAAATTTTTATTTTAAAACAACAAACCAAAAGATGATCTTTGCATCAAAACACAGAATGGTTCCCTAAGGGAACCCCTTAGGAAGACTGCGCTTTTGCTCCAAGTGCGGTCCCCGGTCCGTGACTTTCCCAAGCCTCGTTCTGGGCCCCGGCAGAAACCGGCGCTCACACATACCTATGCCATGTCATGCCTATTCCATATCGTTTCTCACATGTCATTATTCTCACATGTCATGCTTATGCCATGTCACCTCATATGTTATACTTATATCATGTCATTTCTCATATGTTAGGCCTATGTTATAGCATTCTCACATGTCATACTTATGTCATGTCATCTCATATATCATGCTTATATCATGTCATCTTTTACATGTCATGATTATGTCATGCCATCTTCACATGTCATGCATATATCATGTTCTTCACATTTTTCATGATTGCCATATCATGTTTGCTATGTTATTATCTACTATGATTGTTTCCATGTTATATTGTATTATGTGCTTTATTCATGCTTATGAATGCTAGCCTACCTAAGATAATTAACTCGGCTAAAATGGTAAAATCAAACTTGAAACTCTAAGAAAATAGATATTCACCATCCAAACCCATCTCTGAAGGGTTTGACTTAGCCCTCATGTTATAAGTCAATTGAACTAAATTCGGAACCATCTGGTGATGACTCTATCTTGCAACATATATCAGATCTATATCATTCCTCAAAGTGGCCCCTCAAGAAGATCACCCTTTCACTTTCAGTGGGCATGTTGTAAGTCTTGCTCTAGATCACGATAAAAGCCCCGCTATAGGTATACAAGCTTTTTTATACATTTTAGCACTTAAAATGTTCATTATTATAATAGATTCTACCTATGTTAAAAGGTTTATAATGTTGGTTTATGAAAATGTGTTTGACAATGTAAGGTATAATTTAAAACTTTTAAAAGTACATTTTACAATGGATCTAGCAATTCTATTCATAGAAAACATCAAATAGAGAGAAGATTATCAAACAAGAGATTGAAAACTCACTTTTAAGTAGATCTCCTTCTTTGTTATCCTTTTGAAAAGTTATAGTAAATTTTTTAATCCCCAAGTGTAGAGGATCTCCATGCTATCCACACAAGTAATGGAATTATTAGTAATCAAAACTACAAGTTTTGTTTAACAACTAGTAAAACAAAATAAAAAAGGAATGAATAAAGAGAAAGATGAATTCATTTTCTTCTAATTGATCTTCTATTAAAAATTTGAATTAATCTTCTTGTTCTTGAGCTTCTGATTGCTTGGAACCAAGGAGGAAAGGAGGCAACCAAAATTCCTTGTTCTTGTAAGCCTAAAAGTTATGTCAGATAACTTATAAAAAACTAATTAGGTTTTATGTTACTCAAGTCATATGCATGTGCATGACTTAAAATCCTTCTAGAAGCACATGACAATCATGTGTACTTCCTTTTAATTCATCACAAATGAATAAATCATGTGACAATCATATATTGACTATTAATTAATTTAATTCTATCCAAATTCGTATATACCATACATGTAAAACATGTCATTTTAAATCACTTGTATCTTGAGTTCTACTCATCAAATTTCAGTGATCTTGGTATCAAATTGAAGCTCTTCTCATGATCCTTCTAATGAACATAAAAGATTCAAGTTATCTTATAACCATAAAACATTATATCATCAACATCCATTCATGATTATCATTCCTCTTACTTTTAGTGTGCGACCTTTTGGGTTCTTGACATGTTGGCAACATATGAACATATTATTAAACTTCATTTAATAACATCATATGTAAATCAAGAGTGGTGTCTAGTCACACATCACGACTACTCAAATATCAAGAGGTCATTAGTTTGACTACAACCCTTCCATATCAGATTCCATGCAATAAACTTCTTTCACCATCCACTATCTCATTTAGGTTTGAGTATGAATTAATGTCAACTTAATGCATAATCAAGTGTGTTAGATCAAGCCCTAAATTTGATGTTTCATGTATCATAATCTTTATTTCCAAAATGCCCTTATGAAACTTATTCATCAATAAGCATTCTACTCTAGCCAGAGATTCTTGAATAAAGAATATTACATGAATCAATGAGATAAAACCCCTACATTTAATCTGGGGTGGTGAATACTGTATTGATAAAAAATACCGTCAACTACTTCACACTATATCTAACCTCCAAGTTATGAACACCTCCTATGGAGGAATACAACATAGGAGTCAAAACATAATGATCCATAATTAAGATAACCTTGTTATCTCAAGTCTTAAGGATACTTGCACTACTGATATGAGTGAGATATATTTCACAGACGTAGATCAATTATCCATATGAAATCTCATTGGTAAGGCCTCCAATGATTTAGTCCCAAACTATTCATTCACATGTTCACTTTAGATAACTCTTATCATGATGAATGAGAATCATCCCTTAAGGAAGTATAACATATGTTGATCTTAACTGCATTAATAATATATGTTCTTATTAATACATTGATCAGGGATAATTTAGATATTGAACATTTGCATACAATACGTATCTCATTTTATTAAACTCTTTATGAATTCCTTTGTACTATTCCAACATCTTGAAATTCATTATTTAGTTAATAACTTTTCAAGTAAACTAAATAATGAATAATGCCTTTTATTGATAAATTGTTCAATTAATTACAATAAAACATGATGCTTTAGAGCATACGCTAACATATAAATATGAACTTCAAAGATGATAGACAAACTAGACCTTTAAGGTTGCAAGAATGGTTTCATTATTACAAATTTGATATTGAGTAGAATTCATATGATAAAAATGTAATAGTTAATTCTCTTTCTCATAAGCTCATTGATTTTATTTAAGAACCCTATTGCTAGAATAGGATATGTCAAAACTATAATAAACAAGGACATTCATGAAAGAAATGCCTTCTAAAGCAAGGAAATAAAAAGAAGGAGAGCATAACATCTTATCCTAAAAGGATGAAGAAAAGAACAAAGTTATTAAATGATAATCTGTACTAGCTATGTAAATATCTTAGGAATCTTTCATCAAAGTGTTCAAAGAAGTCTAAAATAGAAAGTTCAAAAGAGCTAGTAGTTTTTAAAAGGAATTACAATAAAAATATAATAACCCAGGTTCTTATAAAGGAATGAAAGGAAAAAATCATTTGCTCAAAAGAGCAAATAAGTGCAAGAAGAGAGCAAGTAAAGCTCTAGTGACTTAACAGATCATGATGAAGTAAAGGTTTCCAATAAGGTTCCAAATTAGACTTATTGTGAAGAAGGTTTTCAAAATCAGAGGAAAATTTATCTAATGATGTTCTTAAAGAAGGTGAAATAAAGTTGATTGGAAAACCCTCTAGTAATTTCAACTATTAGGTAGATATACTAAAGGTCAATGTGAAAATACACCATTAAGAAATAGTCATTTGAATTGGAAAAATGAGTTCTAAAGTAAACCTTAATGAGAAGTCACCCAATCTAATAAAATTATGATAAAGAATCTAGAGATGTTGATTGTATAGGATTCCTTGAAAGAGTGGATAATTCTAATGTTGAAGAAATCTAACATTTTTGCAAAGATAATGATCATGGTCTTTCAAAACATGGATCTATGTTATGCACAACACTAAAAAGAACTTCCTATAGTTAACATATTTTATAGGTGTTGTTATCTATATTCAAAAATTAGAGAAGTAGTTTGGCATTTACATAATAAAAGAAGAATATTTCTTTAATGAAGTTTTTAAGAGGAAAAACTTATTAGAAAAATGAATCAATATCTATATTTAGTTATTAAAAATACAATCAAAATAAATATAATCAATTTGATATATCACTCTTTATAAGAGTATTTTATGTTGCATCCTTATATAACTAGCCTTATGGATGACTTAGTCTATAAGTAAAAGTAGACATGGCGATATAAAAGTTTAAAGCTCATAAAAGAAAGATTAACAATAATCATAAAAATTAATTTAGATTCTCTAAATTTATCATTCCATTGGATTATGCAAACTACATTAGATTATATCAAAAAGACCTTCAAGGCTTGAAACATTTAGATAGCTTGATCATGGAATATGTAGAGAACATAAAAGTTAGATATCCTTATTAAATATAAGCATGTTATCCTATTACCAATAAAAGATTTATGGAACCATAGACAATTAATAATAAAAACCTAAAATTAAGATAAAAAATGTATAAATGACTAAAAATATTATATTCTTCAAAGATCTTATGGACAAGGTGATAAATGTCCAAAACTTCTTTACTCTTGAAGATAATTATAACTATCTTGTTCAAGGATTTAATAATGACTAATGATCATAAGTTCAATATTGGATGAGAATAAACAAATAAATTATTCTTAAGGCTAGCTAATAAAGATCTTAGTTTGAATTTCAAATAGTTTGAATTTCAAATAGTTTGAATTTCAAATATTTTGAAGAAGGTAACAAACTTTAAAGAATAGTGTCTTATTATACAAAGAAATATAGTAGAGCAAGAACATGATAAAGATGATCAAATGATAATAGATATGTTTATTAGTCACTCACAAGTGGGATGAGTCCAATAATGTTATCTTTAGCATGTATAATTGAAGCATCTATCTTTTGACACCATAATATTATAAGATATGTTTATGTGTCTTATTTTTATAGGCATATAAGGATTACAATTATCATACCTATTGCATTATCTTATCTTTTCATATAGTAAATGATAAGATTATTGGATAAAGGGATTAAAGATACCATCTTTCATTATTATTGTATTATTTTCTTATTATATGAGTTGGTAAAGAGCACTAGAGGCACCATCCACTTTATAATGTCTATAAATACCCTCTAATAGAAATAAAATCATAGGTTTTTTAAAAATCTTTTCCTTATGAGTTTTTAATTCTATATACATTAGACATTCTTCTACAATGGTTTAAAAAATTCAAAGAGTTCATATTCTAAATTCCAATTGAATAAGGAAAGAAAGGAAACCATAACACAAAATAACCTTTAACCAAAAATTCATCTTGGTTAGGAGTTGTTGGTGATGAGTGTAAAAGAGGTTAAAGTTTTTATGAAAGATTAGTATATCTTATTTATTATAAGGTATATACTTAATCTTCTATAAATATATTTCATTTATATGTGAACATTAACTTAAAAGATTTAAGAAAATTTGAAAGATTTAAATAATCTTATTGGCTAAAGTACTTTCTTGTTATGCTAGTTAAGATTGTATTTAATGTTGGTTTGTGTAGTTATTAAGCAGTGGAAGAAATTTAAAATTTTCATTTTAAAACAACAAACCAAAAGATGATCTTTGCATCAAAACACAGAGAAAACAGTTTAGAGATTTGAAGCGACAGTTTGATAGTAACTCTTACATTCAATGCAGATGTCCTT